>JAHDVE020012117.1:0-40629 GCA_022606495.2 Halesus radiatus
TAATCATCAGTAAAGGGTAATAAGTAAACAATAATACACGAATAAAAATAAGTAAATATTAATAAGCAAATAATAATAAATAAATAATAGAAAATAAATAATAAAAATTTAAATAAATTCTAAACGGGTAGTTTAGAAAATGTTTAAGTTTTCAAACGAATTGTCAAACTAATTTTCCTCAAACGGTAACCCTTTAAATTCTACATAAAAAAATCAAATTACAGTCTGCACATATATTCAATTTCATTAAATCCTGATATCTTATTATTACGTAGATAAGATAGGCGAAGTTCCATATACACCGGGCGATACTGACACTATCGTCTAATTAATCAATGTTTGTTAAATCTACGAAAAAATTTGCATTTTAGCAAACAAGACTGAAATCAAGGGGGAAAAAACAAAATCAGAAATAACCTTAAATAAAACCTCACATGATAGACATTTTAAAATAAAATTTAAAAAAAAAAACTAAAAAAAAACACGATGTTATCCGTCTTTCAGATAGTAAAAAACGAACCCGAGTATTAAATTATATAATTTTAAAGCCGTTCCGTCAGCAATAAAACAAATTTCAAGTCATCAATGTACAATATTAGAAAGCAATGTGATACCACTCCTGACATAGATGGTATAGACACCATAGATTTAGTTTTAATTCTAACAGACTGAAGATGCCCGTGATATGGTGAAATCGCTCCGGTCAAAAACAAACAAATAGAAAAAAGTGACAAAGAATTTTTTAAAAAAAAAAATTATGACATACTTTGAATATTTATCCGTTTTACTGGATGTTTGCAGATTGTTCATATGAGAGTGAAAAATTTCTATTTTTTTAATGCAAAGGAGTTACAAAAGAGATTAAGAATATACATCAAAGAAAAAAGAGAAGTAAAATAAATAGCAGAAGACAATCCAAGCAGAAAAATACAACAAAATTTTAGAAAAGAAATCTAGCAAATACGCCTATTTCATACATAATGCGAGGGTAAGGCTCTCGACTACGAATCCGAAGGTCGCCGGTTCAAATCCCGGAATGGGCAAGTAAATTTTATTTGTACTATTTCACAATTAATTCATTTAAAAATAATAGGTAGTATATTTGCGCACGTTCCAGAGTGGAAGAAGTGGAAGAAAGACCACCATTCAGAATTGAATGAAGGGGAAGGAAAAGAAGAGGAAGAGGAAGGCGGGAAAATACCTGGCTATTCAGATCTGGCCACCAAATATGGCTAAAAGCCATTTCAAGCAACATTTCAATTCTTAATAGTGGTCTTTCACCAGGGCGATACTGAGAGTATCTTCCACTCTGGAACGTGCGCAAATACACTGTATATTATTTTAAAATTAATTAAATAAAATTTACTTGCGCACGCCGGGATTTGAACCCGCGACCTTCGGATTCGTAGTCGAGAGCCTTATCCCTCGACCATGGAGGCCGTCAGTTGAGACTCTTGTGCGGTATTCATATAAAAATAATAAAAAAATCCCAACATATTTCGGAAGCGAAGCTCCCCTCATCAGGATATTGAGTGGTTCATTCAATACATTTTTAATTCACACAATACATTTTTATTAAAAAAGTCACCACAAAGTTAATTAATATTTATTGAAGACTGGTTAGAATATACAGTTGTTGCTTTGGAATAATTGTTAATTTTCATCATCTATTCTCCCCAATTCTAATGGCGTGCAGTCCTTGAAGGCTGAAAAGCTGTGCCTACGTTAAGAAAACAAACCATAAAAAGAAGGAAAGGTTATTAATATTAAAACTGCAAGAAATTTCTGATCGAAACATTTATTTGTATATATTTTTTTATATCACAATTGTTCTGTTGTTCACAATTGTTCTCGTATATGTTTAAAAAAAATTGTTTCCATTTGACAAATCTAGTTTTTTTACATAACGCAAGCAGTATGGGGATATACTGCTTGCATTAAAAGCTGTGTTTCCAGAGTAGAAGATACTCTCAGTATCGCCTTTGTAAAAGACCACCATGTAAACGTTGCTTGAAATGCCTTCAGCTATGTTTAGTGACCAGATCTGAATACCCGGGTACTTTCCCATATTTTTCTTCCCTAACTCCTTCCCCTCCCCGATGCCATAGGCTCCCTGGCTCCAGACAGTTGTGAGCAGTTCTAACTCTTGTGGTATTCATATAAAAATAAAAATAAAGTAACACTACACTTGCTAGCAGTGGTGTACAATGCATAAAGAATGGCCTACCCTAAAAAAAAACCATAAAACAAATTAAAGGGTAAATAAAAATACGACGAAATTCTTAAGACTTTTTTTTCATGAATTCGGTAATGAACTTGTGGGCTAATTTATTCAGTTGGCCACAACAATTAGTGGAAGATGACGATAAAATTGCCATTTTTCATGTATTAAATGCACAATTCCGATTACCCGATGTTAAAAAAAACCACATACAGCCTTTGGTCATAGGGCAAAGCAGCCCACTGCCCAATTGGAGGTGCCATGGTTTCGCTAACTTCGCATCATTGTATTTTATGTGTAGCATTTTCATTTAAACTTGCAAATTCAAGCTACATTAATTATAAATCATATAGGTTACATTAAATTTAGTGTTTTAACCCTAGAATGGAATCGTTCGTCGTTAGCCCATTAATCTATGCGAGAAACATATTTTACTCCCATTTTAAATAAGACATTTTTATCCTTTATTCTTTGTCATTTATTTTAATAAATATTGCGATTGCTCGTAATAAACAAATGTATCTTATTTTTATAAACAATAATTATTAGCCTGAAACACTCATCCAAATTGAAAAAAACCCTTCCGAGCAAAGATAAATGTCGCCGACAGGACTCGAAGTTTACAGGTGAAAATATTATAAAAACAGTAATTATTGAATGAAACACTAGTATATATTGATTAACTTGGCGGGTTTGCGATAAGCCGACGTAGCTCAACGGTAGACCATCTGACCGGACATCAGAAGGGTGCAGGTTCGAGTCCTGTCGGCGACATTTATCTTTGCTCGGAAAGGTTTTTTTCAATTTGGATGAGTGTTTCAGGCTAATAATTATTGTTTATAAAAATAATTTTTACCCTTTGCGCTATGCACAAAAATCTTGTCTTAAGTTTTTAAGAACTTTAGTTTATCAATTAATATGTATCTTAAATTAAAAAATAATAATAATAATTCGCTCGTTATTGTGATTGAAAAACGATCAGTAGTTTTCACTCAGTACCCACCATACGATGGAGACGTAAAATCTCCTCGGTTAAATTAAACTTACTTATTAGAAAAGGTGCAACCCGTCGAGGAAACAACTGAAGGAAAGCATACCTTGAAGAACGCTAGCACGATCGGTCGGCACTCAAATGAAAAGTTAGTTTGATGTCGGACAGAATAAATTTTACTTCTCGCTTCCATAAACGTATTTGATTTTACTAATTATCAAAAAGTTTATTTGATATCTAAAATGAAGATCTTACAGCGAAAAAAACAATTACTTTTATTGTTAGAAGTACTAATAACTTACTGATTTAAATTTCAAAAGTTTCCTCCCCTTTGAGAACGCTAGATATTAGCGACATTAACACGTTTAATATAAAACGATATCTTTGAATTGCCGAAACCTTTTTTTCTCTCCAACTTTATTGGAAACAAACACAATTTGCACGTAGCATCCATCTATGCGTAGAAGATATTGCTCCGCCTTATACATTTTTTGTCGAATATTATCAAAAATATTATCGAATACTCGCGCTTTATCGACGGACACGTCTGGATATTAAATATTAATAAACGGCAGGAGAATTCCGAAGACAGTAATATTTTTATATGACATAATCCAAGTAACCCCTCCCCTACCTTCTCAGTGAAAAAAAGCACAACGTAAAAGCTCGCCAATTGTACGTCATTTTATGGGGGCAATTTCAGCATTCGATATTATTTATGCAATAAACTTTAACGATGGCAGACAGACATTAGATCAGAGATGAGATGTGTCCTAAATTGATTTTATCTGGAATGAAGATATTTCCGAAAGATGTTTTTAGTTCCTGTCTTTAAAAGTTTCTAATCACCAAATAATACCAATTATTTCTTATTTTTCGTCCAATTTTCTGGTATTTTAAAATAAGATAGAAACATTGTACTTTTTAAATATTTCTCTATCTTTGGTTTTGATACGCTTGCTTGTATGGCCATAAAATGAAACTCAGCTAAATTCTTGTAGAAGACGCCGCGCACTATCATACTCTTTTTTTAATTTAAAGATTTTTTTTTAAATGTTAAAACACAACAACAAAATTGTGCACCACTCTTGTTGGAAAGAATCACTGTTTTTGTAGAAAAATAACACCACTTTTCCCAAAAAACTTGAACGTTTTGGGTTACTAGGACATAAGACATCTAAATTAAATTTATTTTATTTACGCACGCCGGATTTCAACGCGTGACCTCTGAATTTGAGTCGAGGAACCTAATCGCTCGACTACGGAGGTCGTTGAAATATCATATATTAATCATGGGTGTCTAGTTGCGGTAGTGTGATATATACAGCAAAGATCTAAAAAATGTGGAAACCCGATAAACCAAAAAGAAATAATATGATCGCAACAAAGTAGATAAATATTTAACTAAAAATAACTTAACTCGTTTGCCTTGAACACCAAAACTGTCTCGGGTGAGGGTCGAAAGACATTAACTCGAACCACGATACTATGTCGTGCTTACGGTAGGTGAGACTAACAATGTACCATAATACGAATAAACCAGTGGCATATATTAACCAGTGTGTTCACTTTAATTATGTTCGAAACACAACTAAAGTTAGAAAATCGCGAAAATATCACTTAAGTTTTGAAACATAATTGTCAATGGGCGCTTTTATAATTTGCACGGTTACTGAACGCCAACGGCATGGCTTTATTTTACCGTTCTGTAGTTGTTATACACATAGCTCCCCGTAAAGCCATGGCGGCAATTTTGAGATTGTGGTGTGAAGTTACGAGGATAATACGTTGCGTGCGTGAGTCCACAAACTGAGTCCCTACCCGCCCGCGCCTGCCTTTCCCGTTCGGTGTATGTTGTCCCTTATTTTATGGGACGCAAAAACTGCACAAATGCCATTCACGATCACGGGGTAAATTATATAAAATAAGGACTCCACGGCTTGCGGTACCGTCGCCGTAACTTGCAAAATTAGAAAAGCGCCCAATGGGTTAAATATTAAAATTACTGAAGTTATCGCGCTGGGCTCCTATATTTTAGGGCGCGTTAACGCATTCGTCATTTTTTTTAATAAAACTTTTAGGAAACTATTTATTGTAAGAATGTACGCACTTCTAGAGATTAAATTTCCCTAATCTTCATCAGCTAAATGTTTTTCCCTTCAAAAAAATCAATTTTTAAAATAAATATTTACGTCGCATTAACTAAAATGAGAATTATAAATATTTCCTACTTTTTTATTCCTTCATCCATACATCACGTTCATGTTCATTTCATATTAGTTAAAAATATACCATACTTACGGATTGCTGTAAAAATATTCCTGAACTTGGTAACCTTACGTAATTAATTGTAACAACCCCTTAGAGAGTTCAAATTTACAGTGAAATATTAGTTAAATCAAAGTTTATTACTGTATTATTTCAAATGCATGCCTCCAAATGTTTTTTCAGCACCCTTTTTGGCTGCCACACTGGTTTTTGACTGCACAAATGTTTTAACCTGCATTTTGCAACTAAATATGATTGCCATTTGATTCAAAATACCTGCCGAAAACACTTTTTGATATACCGATCCTAAAAATGAAATGCCGCTGTTAATATGACAAGTATTTTTACATCTCTTTTATCTCCATATAAACCAGCAAAGCGGAATTTATCATACGTAGACAATTCGATCAATATAGTATTTAAAACCAAAAAATGTGGAGTAGAATTAAAATTTTAAAAAAATTGTGGGCTGTTCAATAAAGATGTAACGGGGGATTTAATTAAAATTAGAGAATTAATTTGATTGATGAAACCAAATTTACATTTTTAAATGGAATAAACAAATTTTCCAAAGGTTAACCTAAATGTTTCTACTTAAAATATTTGTGAACATTAAAAGCTTGGAACAATAGAGATAATTTTAGCTTTGTTCTTAGTTTAAATTCCATTACAAATATTTTGTAAAAAACTTCATTTGAATACCATTATGAGCACGATATTCGCTTTACCGTTCTTCGTATTTTGAATTGACGACGAAGAACCAAAGAAATAAGGAAAAATAAAATCTAATTGAGACATCTTAGCATATCGTAAGAATCGAAATGAAAACATTTGCTGGCACGTTGAGCTTTAGAAATAAGCCCAAAAATAATATTTCAAAATTTTAAACAATTTTGAATTTTTCCAGCTTCATCAAGGACGCCGATTGGGGCCCTTGCAGTGTTACCTGCGGTGAAGGTATCCGTAAGCGAGAGGTCCATTGCAAGATATTCCTCGAGTTCAGCAGGACTATTGCCAAGCTTCCTGACTACAAGTGTGCTGGGCCAAAGCCGCAGGAGGAGACGGAGCGGTGTGTCATGGAACCTTGCTCCATGGCGTACGGCACATCGTACGGTGATTCTAATTCTCCGGCTTTGTATCCGAGCGACACTTACAACAGGTAATGCAAATCACCACAGAGCAAATAATGCATAGAGATGTTAGAACACCCAAAGGGGGTAACCAAAACGAGAGGGGCGAGAAGCGAGCTGGGCGTGCCGTCAAATTTAGTAAAACAGCAAATAAGTAAAAAAAAAAGTCGGCTTGTTTACAAAAACACAGTATTTACTTTGACCCTTTTTATAAATGTTTTTTTTAAATTTGCTTACCGCAGTCAAAATCACGGCAAACACACGTGGACGGCAGTTGACTTATCTGGTGCCAAAATGACTGTCACGTGACCTTTGCCTCCAGCCGTCGAAATGATACTTAGAGCAAGTCTAATAATTCTAATGTCAGTGAAAATCACAAAAAATTTCATCGTCGGAAACACAACCCTTGAAGAGTCTTGACCACCACCTGGAAACGCCTCCACTTTTGCAAGTCTCTACTTTTTCCCTCACACCCAATATCTTTTCAATGTGTATCACTTGTTTGTTATCGGAGGTAATGCAGTGTGTTAATTACAGTCTATTGACTTTTGTCCCGCGATCCTAATATCACAGATAAACCTATGTAAAGGGCCTTCAAGCAAAAGGCAAAGACATTACAATTCTTTTAACTAAGGATGCGGTATTGGCATCCACAGCATTCAACCACCTAGTCGAAGGAAATCCAATACTCGTTCATCCTGCAGGTTTATTAAACAGGAGCCTATTTGGTAGTCGACTTTTATCCATTCCTCCATATTAATATTCTTTCATTTCGGCGTCAGTCATTGACAAACTTTTGGAATTCCTTAGAACTTTTGATATCGCGCTCCCAGACTGGTAATGTTTTTATATATCAGTATTTACTGGAATAAGATCCCTGAGACGTGGTGGCAGAATTTAAAGAAATGGAACCATTTTTCTTTACCAGCAGACCTTCCAGTTTTGGCGATGCCAATATCAGGGTAGGAGCGGGAGTTCCAGGAAAGTCTTATTCCTGGAAGGAACAAGGATATACTCACTGCAGTGCCTCCTGCCTTGGAGGAGTTCAGGTAATTCACCAAATCACCAAATTACAGCGAAATTAGTTCATCACGTTGGTAATGTTAATTCTTGTGGGAAATGAATATCTTGTCGATTTATACTTCAATTTTTTGTAATATTTACTTAATTACCGCCTATTTTACAGGTTTTACGAAAATAAAATTAAAGGATTTTTGAGATAATAACCTTTCTCTTTATTTGATAACAAATTGTAATTTTCAGGAACTGATTGTTAACTGCGTAAGGGACGATACTCACAAGATAGCTTCTCCCTACATGTGCGCCCCTGAAACCAAGCCAGAAAACAGAATCAGAACCTGCAATGACCACCCTTGTCCACCAAGGTAAGGCATCAAACCAAAAATGTATTAATTTGCTTCAAAATACCATATTATACCGCTAAGAAACAAATGATTCTACTCGTTGTCAATACAGAGCGGATTTTGATCACTCAATTGATCAATGTTTTCAGGTGGAACTTCTCCGACTTTTCTCCTTGCACCAAATCATGTGGAATCGGAATCCAAACCCGAGAAGTCAGCTGTATTCATGAGGTTTGTATAGCACTTTTTCAAAAATATGTCTCTTGTCATAGAAGTTGGACAACGTCAAAGCTCTTTAATCTTTCAAAACAGGGGATAAATTTTCTTCTGTCGATTTTGATCCTGGCAAAAGGTCATTCAAATATATCTAGTTGTTTTGACAATATTGCGTTTATCAAAGTTTTAAAGTAATAATAATTATGATATGTCGATCAAATCAACGATCGATTTTTTGACATTAGATCGATCTCAGTTAACGGTTGTTTCGGCTTTTGATCAAATTGTGATCAGCTGTCAATGATAACGGTAAACTTTTTGTTTGAATCAACAAAAGCTTAGAGGATTGGTCTCTGCTGTATACCATAGGGTTCATAGTTACCTAAAAAAAATATTTTTTAAAAATAAAACAATAACTTTGTTAACATCACTTTTATTTATACTTTTGCCGACCGGGTTTCGCTACTACCGTAGCTTCTTCAGGGCAGTATACAACTTGTATACTGTTGAGACTTACCCCTGATCCTTATTTCTCCATAAGTCTCTTCTTGGACTGCACTTGAACACATAAATCATCAATAATATTTCAACATAAAACACAGACGTTTTAAATCAACTATAACGCTATCCAAGTTGAACCGTAACCGGCGCAACCAACTGTACCTTATCGCATTGTCAGTAGTAATTTTTTATAAGCTTCCTGTGCGATGGTAGAGAAAAATACAATGCTTTTTCAAACAACCACAAATACAATATTTGAACAAAGGAGCTTCTTATGCTATGGTACTAAACATTACAGCAAATTCTCACTCTCATTCAAAAATCACAACAACGTTAATACTTTTAAAACTCAAATAAACAGATGGATACGGTACATAGCGAGATCTGAAATAGAAAATATGTTGACACCAAATACAGACTGACACAGAAGCTATTCACTCAATCTGGATTTAAAACACCTCATATAACAATTCCTGTTCATATTACTATCGAATTTAATATTATGTAAATCAAATCCCCAGCACGGAAAATTCCATTGGGGATAACAAATGTATTTTTTTTTTAACTGGTAAAAAAAAGAAATGTAATAAAACAATTGTTATCATTTTTTTGTAATTAATCTGGTGGTGTTTTGGCATTTCAGGTGACAAGAGGTGGTGGCAATACCGTGATAGTTCCTAACAGCATGTGTCCCCAACCCTCCCCACCAGACAGGCAGTACTGCAATGTTCTCGACTGCCCTGTTAAATGGCACACCACCCAATGGTCCAAATGCAACAAGCCTTGCGGAGGAGGCGCCAAGGAGAGGAAGGTAAGATATGACCATAACATCTGATGATGAGGTGATGTGTTCCAATAGATGACATATTTTTCTAGGCGAGTAGACTCACTAATAACTTTCAATAAATATATACCTCCTGAAACTTTCAATGAATTTGGATCTCCCCAAGGTTCTATATTGGGTCCTATTTTATTCATTCTTAATAAGAATCTACTTAAACACCTCATTCACTCGACTGGCTTCGAATCACAAGGCTATGAAAATGATCGTATAAATTTCTAGTTTCGTTTCCTGGATAAATGGTTAGCTTAATTGATATTATGTGAAATATTGATGGGTATCAATGAAGTAGACGTTTGAAGTTGACAATGAGGAAACATCTAAAACAAAAAGTTTCATGGATTGGTTGGAAGAAATTGTTCCACCTATAACTAAAATACCATTTCGTTTTTAGGTGGAATGCAAGCAAGTAATGGCCCAGTCCCACGTGGTGGAGAGACCCGAATCCATGTGTCCACCGAGCAAGCCCCCTGCCTCCAAGCCCTGCCACACCAAGGGGTGTGTTCAAGACACCTCTACACCCACCATCATCACATCGGAGACCACTTACATTCAGCATGACCCTAAGAAGAAGAAAGTAAGAACATTGCTTATGCGTGTTGTTTTATAGGGTATTGAACCATCGCGCTGTATTGATTAACACTGCCCTAATGATGAATACAGCAAAATTGTCCAAAAGATAGGCTCAAGAAGAAAGACTATGGAAACATATCCCACAAAACTCAAAAAACTTAATTGAGACTCTTCAAAAATCAATCATATGATTGTTTATGATAGAATATATCTAATAATTTCTTCAAAAGATTATTATTCACTTTGTGGCGTCATTATGAATAAATGAATCAAGATTGCCTTGTATTTACCACTTTATTAACCGCCCTACCCATACGAACGTACGTGATATGGCCGCTATATTATCACCCGAACGCAACAAGCCGTATCCCGTACGTTCAGGTACAAAAAATGCTATACCCGAAACCCACAAAATATTCGTATGTGTCTAGTTTGTTCCTGCGTCATCTCGTTTAGTATTTTGAGGTCAGCCGAAGCTAACGGATGTGTTCGGCTATTTTCATCTCTCCCATACAAGTTACGTCACTAGTCAGACGTACTGTTATTGCGAAATCTAATGAAAAAAAACGGCATTTTTTTTACCTACTTTTTGAATAATAACCCAAAGGACGGGCGGTTAATATAAACATATCAACGTGTTTCAAAAGCGATGCTTTCCTCATCAGGAATATATAGAATACTAAAAAATAATAATGTCAAGTATAGACAAATGATAAACATAGAACAAAATAATATATCTAAGGCTGAAGGAATGTAAAGTATGATTTTTAAACGCATTGCAACCCCATAGATTACTGCAAAGATTTTTTTTCTTCATATTTAATTCCAAATAAATGACAGTAATGCTAAAAGCGTTGCAATTGTTTTAATCTCTTTGTAATAAATAATTACTTTTAATTATTTTGCTCTATAGCTGGTAAAAATAATTTTAGGATTATACCATTATACGATTTGCCGAATGAATTTAATTTATGGATGAAATGTTTAAAATGACTATGAAACTCGAAAGGTGAAAGTAGATGACATGATTTTTATTTGCTTGTTTCAGGTTACTTTAAAAATTGGAGGATCGGCGACGGTTTTTTATGGAACTCAAGTAAAAATAAAATGTCCCGTGAAGAAATTTAATCGGACCAAAATCCTGTGGGCCAAAGACCGAATCTACCTCACCAAATCGAAAAAGTTCGCCATTTCCAAGAAGGTGTGTTATTGTTCTTTACGATTACCCATTATAACTAATATATTTAATGATGAGAATATAGTCAACATGGCTCTTGTAACCTCACACTAATCCCCTGTTATAGATGCTGAGTGCCACTGGATCCGGTTAATCGGGACTAGTTAAGACTCTTGTCCACATAAAAAGCACTCGTGCAATAGGCCAATTATGCTATCTCCCATGTTTTACCCTATTCTATTATATATTACATTCCCTTGCCAGTAGCTTACCAGAGTGGAAGATACTCTGAGTATCGCCCTGGTGAAAGAACACCATTCAGAATTGAAACGTTGCTTGAAATGGCTTTAGCCGTGTTTGGTGACCAGATCTGAATAGCCAGGTATTTCCTCACCTTCCTCTTCCCTTTCTCCTTCCCCTCCCAATACCTTCAGCCTCATTACATTTCCCAATTGTGGATGCCATAGTCTCACTGGCTCCGGACGGTTGAGAGCAGTTGAGACTCTTGTGCGGTATTCATGTAAAAAAAAAGCTCGATACCAAAACTCTGGTATTGAAAGACCGAATAAATCTGACCAAATCGAAAAAGCTCTCCAAGAAGGCCTTCGGTTTCAGCTTTCTATTAGAGCCCATCAATCTAAAAATGATTTTTTTTTCCAGGGAGCTCTTCGAATCCAAGAGTTGAAGCTTCAAGACGCTGGAAAGTATTCATGTGAAGCTGGAAAATCTGTAGCAGATCTGAACCTGACTGTAAAGCCAAGGCCTGGAGAATTTCCTAGTTCCGAAGAAATAGAAAGGCAGAAGTCCAGCCCGCTCGAGGACCCAAACGATTCTTTTGATAGGTGTGTATTTATGATTAAATTTAGTTCGTTCACCAGTCACTTTTGAAATCCTAAAGCACTGATTGTTCAAGCGTACATTGCGTTTTAAGAAATTTATGAGACTTCTTTTGGGTTTCCTCGGATTCCCTCAAGGATTCCCTGTGAGGCTCATTTTATAACCTTATATAACTTTGTCCATAAAATCATAGTCGTCTATTATAAGTTCAAGTTTCACGTGATGTTCAAATTCTCTTCAAGTATTTATTAGATTTTCATTGATTGATTTGTTTGTCAGCATTGAAAATGATTTAGATCACATTATTTTGACATGATTCCGATTTTAAGCACTTTTACAGATCCGTTATACCGTAATATTCAGTAAGATGTTCACCTACCTAGTTTTTTTACCCTTTTTTTCCTGCAACTAGCTTGTAACCTTGCAGCTAGCTTCTAACCGTATATATAACCTTGTTACCTCTTAAGTAATGTAAGAAATATTGTTCTTGACATTGCCATTCAATGTTTACTTTGTGATGGCTAAATTATTTCATAAGTTTGTTCCTCATTAGATATCATCGACTGAACTGGATTCGCCCTTTTACGAAAATCTTCAAACATATCAGTCTGAAGATGTTCGTAGTAGGGTGAACGATTATACCCCTTTCAATTGACGTCCACTTTCTAGAATTTTCTTTTTTGATTCTTTAAATTGGAGATGTAAATACATAAGGGCTTCTTGAGTTTCAGGAACGACGCTCGGTACCGACCCTTCGTCGGGAGCGAAGATCAATCCCATGAACAAAGACCAGGGACTGACCAGTCGTCCATCTTCAAGCAGAGGGAGAGGAACAGAGAGAAGCAGAGGGAAAAGGAACGGGAACTGCAGAGGGAAAAGGAGAGGGACCGAGAGGTAAAACCAAAAAAGATTTGAAACAGCAATAATCATTATTAAGCCAGGGAGAAGTTTAGTATGCAATCCAGAAAGAATATTTTTAGAAAAAATTGGGTACAACTTAGCTTTTACTAAGATTGGTGGACTAAAACATAAAACATTTTAAATATCTTATACTCGTATGTGGGGTTGAGTAGTAAATACTACATTGAAACTCGTGTTTTGAACATTTCTAGATGGAGACAACATCGCAGATGCCAATGAGATATTACCCAGCACCCGATGATGACTACAATGACAAGGAAGGATCTGGTCACAATGCGGTATGTTATTTCCATATCACGAACTCAATTGGAAGAGATGAATTCATAATATCAGTATTTTGCTTATATGAAACAACTAATAGTTTCTACCAGACTTCGTCCAAGTTTCTTTTTCACCAATTACAATGTGGAATAAAGAAAATAGCGTCTTGTCATAAATAAATTAATATTCCATTGCGTCAAAAACTCTTGATGAAATTGAATTTGTGAGCTGAAAAGAGTTGAGTTGACTTTAATACTTCATGCAATAATGAGATGCATATTTCACAACGCCAGAACTTACCGTTTGAAAGTTTTTGCTACTCCCTACAATCTGCATTTTTTTTATTTCTATTACACTACAGTTAATTTTATGACAAAACTAACGTCCACTAATATTGCATTTGATAGTGTAGAGTTTTGACAATTAACCAAATTTCATCAATAACATTGACTGTTTTGTATAATAATAATAATAACATTGCATTTTATATAATGTATATACTATAATCCTAAACTTGTATGTATTTATTATTAACTGCTGCTAATGGACGCTTACAATGTAAAGGAGGATGCAGTACCTTCGCAAATGTCCGTTGCAGGAGACATTAAGGAAGTTGGGGTTGCTAGTTCCGCCGCCAGGCCAATGCCTCATTTCCTTAGGCTAATTTCAAACCTCCAGGTGAGAAGGGTCTTGAACGGGCAAACATCTGCACGCGAAATCATTCAATCTTTGGCACTAGTCTCTCTTAATATTTTCACAAACTCCTTGCAAAACAATTTTTCATAGGTTCCCTCAGGGATCTCATTTGGGTCTCATTTTAATTTATTTCAGGTTTGCAGTTCAATCAATCTATTCTGTCTTAAAATTTCTATTATTTACGTTTGTCTAGCATGAGGTAAAATTCGGTATCTTCTCGGGATCTCATTCGGGGTTCATTGTCAATTTCTGTTATTATTGATTCGAAGCCAAATTAACTCTTCCACGCTTAAAAAGTCATCGTTTTTTCTTGGTATTAGTATTTAGTAAGCATATTTAGGCCATTCTTAGTTATAATTATGTATTTATCGGGTTTATTTTCCAATGTATTTTTGTGATTAAAATCAATTCTGTGTGAAAATCGAATAACTTAATACTGAAAACCAATCATAACAAAATGAAACTAATTTTATCATATTTCTGTTAATTGATTCAAAACTAAAAACTTCCTGCGTTGAATAATATTTTTGTAGAGTTCTCTTGATGTGGGTGTTGGTAAGTTTTAAGGCTTTCCTCAAGGATCCAACTTGGTACTTATTATATTTACGTTTAAGCGTCGTCATTTTTAATATATCAATTTATTTAAATAGAATCATTTTTGTTGAATCGACAAGATTTTCAAGATAAAATTTATAACTATTTTCAATATAGACTTCCATTAAGACCCAATTTAGATAATGTCAAAACTGAAGGTATTTATTTATTCTGACCCGAATTAGAACTTAAATAATGCTGAGTTTATCACAATGTTTACACAATAAGGCTTGATGATAAATATTTTATTTAATAAACACATCCCTTGACACTGTTTGTATCCAACGTATAAGTTATTTTTACACTATTTTAGTTAACATTGCACTGTCTTGTGATAGATTTCTAGATGTGTATGATATTTTATAAAGTGTGATTTGTGTTTGTTTCCTACAATGCCTGGATTGATTTACGTACCTAATTGAACCTATATAACACATAGGTAACAATGCATTTCTTGTATTTTATTATCTCTCTTTTACGCTTTCTGGACAATTGTTTTCAATATCTTCTCAGTTAATATTTGAAAGCATGGCTATAATCACGCAATTTAGCAAAATTTATTATATTTAATGCATGTCAATTTGTTGTATATAAAATATTTTCATGTTTTTTAAATGCGAGATTGATTATTTTGTCTCCAAATATCTGTGATAACGATTATATGCTTTTTGTATCCCAAAATATGAGCAAAGAAAATTTAAATTTTTTTCAAGTTACTTGGAGTGTTGTAATATTAAAACACATATCTTGAACATTGAATTGAAATAATCTGCTTGTTCCTAATATATTATGCCAATACTATTTCCATTTTAGTGTCAAAGAATAAAATTCATAATCTTTAAATATATAAATATATTTATTCTCACTGCCATATATCGTTGTAGATGATGCGAAATGTCCCGTGTCAGTGGAATATAATTTTTTTAGTGAAAGTTGTAAAAATTTACAATACCTATTTTTCTAACGACATCCATAATACTATGCAAAGGTTTATGCAAAGGTTTTTTTTGTTTCTTTTTGCCAATATTTATCACTAAACTAAAGGTGTTAAATTATTAGTGTAATTTTTTAAAATCCCTTCGAAAGTTTTCTATTTGTGTTATAGGGCGTTTAACAATCCACGACGATATTTGGCAGCCATTAAATGCATGCATGGTAACTTATTAAATCAATTTGTGTTATTTTTGAAGGACCTGCATTAAACCTAATCAGTAATCATCATGAATTACTGCTATTATTGACTTGACATACATTATATATGTGTAGAACAAAGCTGAATTACTACAACGATAAAATGACAACGGTTACAATGCATTGCTGAATTTACAATAAAAATACTTTTAAAAAATTCATCCTACTAAAAACATGTTATAATGATATGTGCAGATGCTTTGGCCATTTCAGACCTTCAGTAATTCCCGGGGCCACAGGATGGTCAGTGATATCAACGTCATCACTGACAACAGATCTGAAGAGTTTCCAGGAGCCAGTACGTCATCAAATATCATCAGGGACTATGACCAAACGTCCACGACAGCTGAAAAAGACTTCACCACGAGTGATAAAGACCTCACAACACCAGACTTTACAATGCCTAAAAAATACATCACAACATCTGGAAAATACTTTACAACATCTGAAAAGGACCTGACAACAGTTGAAGACGACTTCACAATTGAAAATGACTACAACGAAGACCCCAAAATAACGCCTGATGACGAACGTATCAGTAGTCACGATTCTGGACTTGTATTCAGAAAAAGCCTTGAACTAAAAGGTCATGGTCATGGTACTAAGCAGGCAAATAAAGACGATTTCAATACACTACCAGATGAAAACATTTTTAGAAAGAGCACAGCCAAATTTGATAACAGTATTGATGAAGACAGTAATTCAGTTGACGCAGTTCAAGAACATACTACAGCTAAGGAAAAAATGGGAGGATTCCGGTAAGTACCAACTCCATTTTATAAAATTATTTGTTCGTCTTATTTTAAAAAAAAATTGGAAGCAATGATCATTTATGTACTTATTCAAGATAAAACATGTTGATGTAATGCTGATATTAGTTTTATTTTTTTAATTATTAATTATTTTTATTTAGATTTAAAAACCTCATTGTAATATTTAATCATTGAAGAAAATAATATTAACGTAACCTAAATGAAACATGAAACCGGAAAAAACAACAGAAAATAAAAAAGATTTCAGTCGCATCTGGGACTCGAACCCAGGACCTCTACCATGAGACCATTTCAATTTATGTCATCTTCATCGATATCGTATCTCAAATTCAAGATTTGTCAATATTATTCTCCATTTTTAATGCGACTGAAATATTTTTATTTTCTGTTGTGTTTTCTCCGGTTTCTTGTTTCATTTAGGTTATGTTAATATTATTTTTTTCAATGATTAAATATTATAATGAGGTTTTTTAATCTCAATAAAAGTAATTAATAATTAAAAAATTAGAACTAATATCAGCATTACGTTAATATTATTTTCATCAATGATTAATTATTAGTTTTAATTTATAAGAGTTCATGATTTTGAATAATTTTCTTTGTGCAATTCATCCTTTTCGTTTGTAATGTATGACAATATTTGTGATTCGTCTTATTTCAGTTTTTCAACTCTCGGTGAAGATGATAACGACGGAGATGGTCTAGGATCCATCACAGTGTTGGGGAAGGGAAAGGCAGATAGCATCAGATTCGAGTGGGTTATCACAGACTGGTCCAAATGCTCTGTTACCTGTGGAGGAAGCGGTTTCCAAATGAGGGCTGCGCATTGCATGGTAACTAATAGTTATATATATATTTTTTTTCTATTTTCATTTATTGGTATGGAAACCATATTCATACTTTTCAACGTTCATATTTTACAAAATCGACTATCCACGAGATAGATTTGTAGGTTTCCCACATCTTCTTTTTGTGATCTTATTCGATTAGATTCTCATATTGTTCTCTACACCACACTCTCCTTCCGGAGTTCCATTAATAATAACGCTGCTCTTTAAAATTGGATTGACGACTTCTTTACCCCCACAACACTGGCATTCTTTGATTTTAATCTCATTAGTTTTCACGTATCTACTTTTTTTCATGTCCCCATTGTGTCAATTCTTAGGTGCGATTGGAAAATACCACACAAGACGTGGAATCCACGCTTTGTGAAGACGCTGGTCTGGAATCACCTGCCACTTTGCAGAAGTGTGGACAAGAAGACTGTCCCTCGTGGCTGACTAAGGAATGGTCATCTTGCAATACTGCTAGGTGCTTCGATTGGAATACAGGTTTGTTAAAATGTCCACAGTGTTACATCTTCTGAGTATCCCTTTCTTCAAATTAGTTTGACTACTGTAATCTATTTTTCCTTACCTTTTTTTTCCTCAAATTCTCTTATTATAGAACCTGTGTAATCGTTTAATATTTATTTTAAATACTTTGAATTTGATAGTTTTTTATGTTTTCGTATTGATTAATATATTTTTCTTATTTCAGCGATGCAGAGGCGTGTAGTTGAATGCGTGAGCGGCGAGGGAGTCGGGGTAGCTCCCTCTTTATGTCCTCACGACCAACGTCCTCAGCACAGGCAGGAATGCTACAACGATAAGTGTAAGGGAGTGTGGAAGACGGACCACTGGTCGGAGGTAACCACTAACTACAACTCATCCCTTTAGTAATTTTAAATGTATTTGTGCATCTTTGAAATATCCTGAACAGATAGGGTGACCAAGAAAAGTTCTTCATCAAATGGTCAAAAGATTCAAAACTGTAGAAGGTATCAAATTATAGAGTAAAATTTAATATCTTCACTATATCATGAAGTGAAAAGATGCGACAATTTAGATAATATTAAATTGTAAAGAAAACTTCAATAACTTCATCATCACATCATGGGATGAAAAGATGCGACACTTTAGGTAATATTAAATTGTAAAGAAAACTTCAATAACTTCATCACATCACGGGGTGAAAAGATGCGACACTTTAGATAATATTAAATTGTAAAGAAAACTTCAATAACTTCATCACATCACGGGGTGAAAAGATGCGACACTTTAGATAATATTAAATTGTAAAGAAAACTTCAATAACTTCATCACATCGTGGGGTGAAAAGATGCGACACTTTAGATAATATTAAATTGTAAAGAAAACTTCAATAACTTCATCACATCGTGGGGTGAAAAGATGCGACACTTTAGATAATATTAAATTGTAAAGAAAACTTCAATAACTTCATCACATCACGGGGTGAAAAGATGCGACACTTTAGATAATATTAAATTTTAAAGAAAACTTCAATAACTTCATCACATCATGGGGTGAAAAGATGCGAAATTGTAGAAGATATTTAATTATACAGGAAACTTCAATATCTTGGTTACATCACAGAGGAAAACAAATACAAGATCACTAACTCATATTTCAGAACCATATTGATGGAAGATGCCACGCCTCATGGCTTTAAAATCTACATAAGTATAATAACACGATTGCAGTTTAACTGAGTTTTACTGGGCTGCAATCTTCGGTGTAAAGATTTCTCTAATAATAGCAAATATTGTGGGAAACCTTTAGTTGTTGTTGATAACAAATGATTTCCAGAAACTCTTAGTTTTTAACAAAGGGTTTCCGGAAACCCATTGAATTTCACCATTGCTCTCACCTCCCCTCAAAAAATATGATCGCGTTCAAAAACCTTATTCCAATTTTATTTACAGTGTGGTGGTCCATGTGGGCATCAGGGCAATCGCTACCGGATACTCCGCTGCGTGTGGTTCGGCACCCGGCGGCCCGCAGGTAGCGCCTGCAGGCACCGTCCGCGGCCCGCTGTGGTACGCCCCTGCAATACTGCGCCCTGCCAGCACAATCAAAGTAAGAACAAGCAATCATCTTGCAGGGCATGTAATATTTGTTCAGATTTAAGTGAGATCATCTAATCCGAAGCACCAGAGCAAAGGTTGCCTATCTACCGCCAGCGAAGAACGCTTTTCTGTTCACTTGAAATATATAATCTTTTAAATCGTTGGACATAATTCCATTCGATTTTTGTTAAATCTTCATCTAAAATGATCGTTTGAAGTACAAGCGATAGAACTTTCCTCCAGCCAATCTACTTGCCAAGTTACTTGCATAGCTCAAATTCTCACCAACGGCATATCTCATAATACGGATATATTTAACTATCTGTATAAAAAATAAATTAACTTTTTTTAAATTATGTTTTCAGAATCAGACTGCAAAGACTCATCTAAATTCTGCCAAAATGTTCGCGCCATGAACATGTGCCGCGTACAGAGGTATCAACAGCAGTGCTGCCAGTCTTGTAAAAAACATTAGTCTTAAGTACATACCGACTCATTATTATAACATAATGTAACTACTATTAAATATGCATGTGGCAACACCGCCACTAATTTCAAATTGTGTTCCATTCCATGCGTCGAGTTTTTGCGAGATTCCGTTCATTCGTTCAGTCAAATTGTTTCAGTGAAATTGAATACCTTTCGAAATATTTGATTTCGGTGGTTAGAGAAATTAATTTCTAATAAAAAGATCTCGTATAATATTACTTGACACATTTCTATTAAAAAGAGAATTAGAAATATGCAATAAACTTAATTAAAATTGTTTATTTCCATGGGATTCCAAGGCCTTCATTCATTTCACTGCAGCATTGAATGAATTGATGGCTAAACAAGTCAATTTAATTGACCACTAAATGATTTTTAGTTATCACAGATCAATGGACGGGCACTGACCGAATTGTAGTTGTCACCGAGGACCTACAAAATTGAGAGCCAGTTTTATAAGCGATGTACCAAATTTCTGTTACGTAACGAATCGGTTTTTTTAAATAAAAGGTTAAACCGATTGTATTGGTCACTGAACCAATCGAATTAATCACTGAACTTGTTGAAATATTCACTTAATTAGTTGAATTGGTCACGAAAATTAGTGAGATTTTTCTGAATCAATAAAAATTGAAAAAATTACTTGAACGCTGAATCAATTTGGTTGGATGCTTTACAAATTAAATCGATTAAATTGTTCGCTGAACGTGTTAGACTGGTCACTGAACCAATTATTCACTGAACTTATTTACGTGCAAATTCAATTTTGCATAATATGATTCCAAGATGGCTGATGTTAAACATTATTCTATCACGCTGATAAATATAAAATTATTATAAATAATTGTAAATGACAATGGATGTCGCTAAAAAATACTTGAAATGTTTGTTACGCATATTTATTTCAATAAAATATTAAATGGAAATACCTACATATTATATTTGAATTGTTTTGTAAGAAAAATGTTTGGACGATATGAAAGATTTTTAAAAGATTTTTTTGTTGGATAGGTAGCGATAAATAATTACTTAAATTTAATTAACATTACGAATGCTTTATGACCAATGGTATTAAACATTTTAATATGATTTTTAACGTTGTCATTTGGAGTGGTCAATATATTCACCACCTTACTTATTAAACTGAATTAACTTCCTTAAGTAGTTAATCGCTGTATATAAGATACTATAATTCTACAATTATCAACTACTTTACCTCCCTTATTAGGGTATTATACAAGCATAACATTATTATACCTATAAATGTCTTATATAAAAGTAGCTAAAATCAAGCTTATTAATCAGTGCTACAGTTTCTTCAATTAAAAAAAAAACTTTTATTATTAAAAAATTTGAGTGATTTTATGTAGGCTTTTTTTGTCCCCAAAAGTTTTCTAACCATTGAATAATGCATATTTTACTTATGCTTTCCGTATTTAAAAAAAAATGTATTTTTTTCTAGGAATAAATTGATGAATATATAAAATAATCTGAAATTAATTCATATTGAGCTTACCTATTTAAAATCGAAAAAATATACGTACGGCAATTATATTCATACCTCTCGTCAATAAGTATATAAAAAATTGAAAACCCAAAATATTGATTGCGAAATAATATTGTAACATTCGTGTAATCGGGTTTTTTTTATTAACCAGTCGATATACAATTTTGATTTTACTTTTTTAAATAGTGATACGTTACGATACGAATGTGCAACCCCAGTCAGGGGCACTCTTGTCCTGGTGTGACCGGTAAACCAGTAAACACTGTATTGTGAGGACTTGAAATACGTACTCTGAGGAGGGAAAGTAAGTAGGAATCTAATTATCCTGTAGGTATCTACTGCAAACTAACCATGCCTATTCAAAAAATTGAGGTATCGATAACTTTTGACTTTTTTTTAATTAATTAATTTCTTCTCTGATGCATTTTTTGTAATAATTACAATTATAACAAAAGAATTCTTTAGATTTTTTTAATAACCACAACGTTTGTTGGACATTATAAGAAAAAGTACCTATTTTACAATTTTTCAATTTATCCAAGTGTATAATTTTATGATTATTTAATTTATCCAAATTAAGTATAATTTTACCATTATTTAATTTATCCAAATTAAGTGTAATTTTACGATTATTTCATTTATCCAAATTAAGTGTAATTTTATGATTATTTAATTTATCCAAATTAAGTGTAATTTTACGATTATTTAATTTATCCAGATTAAGTATAATTTTACGATTATTTAATTTATCCAAATTAAGTGTAATTTTATGATTATTTAATTTATCCAAATTAAGTATAATTTTACAATTATTTTATTTATCCAATTTAAGTATAATTTGGAATTTAAAAACAAACAAAAAAATGATTTAGGTTGATATAATAATGAAATTTTGAAATAATTAAATGTTAAAGAGCACAATTTAAAAAAAAAAGATATTTCTAAAAAAAATATTCATAAAAACTAAGGTTATTATAATAATTGTACGAGTCAATTGAAAATTAACCGAATATACGCTTTTTGTATGAAAATATCTCGGCACTTGAAGAAATTGAAATGATAAGAAAAATATTAAAGAACAGCTTTCGCTTTTCAAATTAAGAACATAATCAACACTAAAAGTAATTTTAAAGCATAATTATTTTCCATAATATTTAATTTTGTGCGCTGACTTTATCTCGTTAAGCCACTGAATATGTTCTGTAATATTTCATATGTTAACCCCTTTCGTATCACCAATGGAAAAATAAAGACAATAGTTTTACTTTAATTTTATAGTGTAATATTATATCGTTTCAATTACGAACATTCATCAAAATATGTAACGATATTTAAATCTAACAAGACATTTAATTGCTTACTTTATGTTAAAATATTATATTAAACTAATCGACTCATAATATATACATATATTATACTTACTAACTTTAAAATAGATGTAAGATTTTTTTATGTACAAAATTTAACTTATAATTTGAACTTATTCAATTTCAATTATTTTAAAATAATTAAATATTAGTAATCAATCAAAATTTTACTTAATTAAAAATATATTTTAATCAAATGTACTTACCTGGTTAGTTTTCTATTAAAAAGAGTGAAAGAATATGATCTCTTTCAAGCGTTTTTTTTTTTTTTTTTTTTTTTATTTCATTTTTCAAACCTCTCAGTATTACGATTACAATAATGATTATTACAATGTTGAAAAAGTTTGCTTAAAAATGTTCACATTTTTTTAAGAGAATGTGCTTTTATTACTGATCATCGGCAGTTCTCGCCCCATACGAATATCACGAGGTGATTCATCAAATTCTTAGCTTTTCGGATGTTTTTTTTTTTTTTAATATGCACTTTAAACTAACATTTAAAAAATAAAACAATGACTTTGTTTAGATCACTTTTATTTATACTTTTGCCGACCGGGTTTCGCTACTACCGTAGCTTCTTCGGGCAGTATGCAACTAAACTATGAACTAAGATACACATGTGTTATAGATTGATAAAAACAGGCGAGTGGAGGGTCAAGGGTGGGAGATCAACAGGTACCTGCTGACTTGGAAGGGTGTGTACTTTGTTTATTGGTAATAATTTTAGAATTGGACTTTTATTTAAATTTATTTGACTATTTATGAGTCTATTATTAATGTTTTTGGCTTTCCTTATTTCTAACGCTCCTAAGTTATCTAGCCGAATTCCGGTTCCATTTTTATGCAGTAAACTAGTGCCTGTATTTTTATTGAATATGTGGTCTGTTTCTAAGAGATGGTTGGCAAATTCGGAGAACCCATTATTATTTAGACATCTTAATTGTTCTTTTACCCGGATATTAACATTACGCGACGTTTTGCCTACATGGAATGCCGGGCAATCATTGCATTGAAGTGAATAAATGCCCGAGTGGCCTAAACTGTCTTCTTTATCTTTACCATTAATTAAAAAATTACCTATACTATTGTCTGTATAAAATGCTGGTTTAATATCTGACGGAAGGTTTTTAATGCTTTGTTGAGACGACGGTCGGCAAAAGTGTAAATAAAAGTGATGTGAACAAAGTAATTGTTTTATTTTTTAAATTATTATGTCACATCACCAAGTTACCGCTTCATATGAAAAAATAAATAAACTAACATTATTTACATGTCTAGAAAATCGGTTAAAATGTGTAAGAAAGTTTAGTGTTGAAGTAAATGTATGAATATTAATTTGAAATAGAATATGTGAAATGTTTTCGTTGTATTAATACGATGCAAAATATAATTAAAATGTACATTATGTAATTCGTTAATAACTCAATTATTGTATAAAGCGGTTGCGTTTATTATTGTAATTATTATGAAGTTTATTTTAATGAAATAAAATTAGTTTAAAAAACAAAATTTGCATTATTTCGTAAAAATCATTCCCTTTCTCATTCGAGTTGGGCAATATGTTTCTATCTCTTTATTGACCTTATGGTGGTAAAACAGTTTTCAAAGTATTCGAAAATACTGCTTTTTAATGTAACTACAGCAGTCCGAGTCGACTCACCGAGTGCTACAGGGACTATGGCATTCCCATATCATGGATATCGTGGATATATCAGGATTATAACATATTTTCGAGCTAAAAATAATTGTGTTAGTCAATGATATCCAGCTTGAAAGGTTTGTGCGAATTTCATCACGCGGGAGCTCATCGTTTAGGAGTTTTTATTTTTTTATTTTGAAACCAACAACACGTAGATTTTCAGTTTAATAGATAAGAGCGTGTAAATAAACAAGTGGTAATTATACTTACCACCAACTCTTACAGGGTTATCACTCACAAGCGTTTTATAATTATCAGGATATCAAGTACCAAGATATTAATTGTTTTTGTGTTTAATTCGTAGAACTCCATTTAATTATTTTTTTTAAATTTAATGTAAATCAAATTTAATAATGTTATTATTGTTCTACAAGAATTTTTAGCTTTTATTATTGTGACAGCTGTTACGGTATTTACGAGATACGAAATACTAGCAAACACATTATATATGTGAAAACCTCACGGAATTCAGAATTTTAATTGTTTTCTAAATAAATCAGTTTTACCGATAATAAAGCATTATTTTTTTTAAACCCGTCCAAATTGAAAAGGAATGCGAGTAAATAAAATCATATAAATAAGTCGTCACAACTTGGATTAAACACAGTTTTAAAATGGCCTTAAACGCCGAAACAGCTGTCACAAAACTAAAAATACTTGCAGAACTAAATAACAACATTATTAAATTTGATTTACATTAAATAAATAAAAAATTGTAAATAATGAAATAAAAAAATTATCAAGATACAATTCAAAGTGATTCAATTGCCCTCAACTTTCTATGAATCCTCTATCGCTGTGATTATCTATTTATATCTGCCTGTTTCAATTAGTTTGATTTGAGTGCCCATATGACTCTAACAGAAATCCACCCACATGGGTTGACAACCGCTTGAATTAACTTAGCATTTTAAACAATTCTATTCGAGCTATTATTATATTCTATGAAGGATAATTTAAAATTTAATCATTGTAGAAAATAATATTAACATAACCCAAATGAAATATGAAAACGGAAAAAATGACAGAAAATAAAAAGATTTCAGTCGCATTTGGGACTCGAACGCAGGTCCTCTGCCTATCCGGGGAAACCGCTTAACCAACTTAGCTAATGAGACCAGTTCAATTTAAGCCATCTTCATCGATATCATATCTCAAATTCAAGATTTGTTAATATTATTCTCCATTTTTTATCCCATATTATGCGACTGAAATCTTTTTATTTTCTGTCATTTTGTCCATTTTCATATTTCATTTGAGTTATATTAATATTATCTTCTACAATGATTAAATATTAAAATGAGGTTTTAAATCTCAATAAAAATAATTGATAATTTTAAAAGTTAAAAAATGTAGATCACAGAAAAAAAAAGGCATAAAGTCATAGATTGACGAACTCCATGGCTGAACGATTGAACAATAACCTTCTTTACTTGGAACTAGGAGATCACAGGTTCAATATTAGGCATGGGTAAGTAAAATTACTTTCAGTATATAAATTGTGTTTGTTGTTTTTATATATATTGAAAACAGACGTAAAAAATTGCAAACAAATAACAAAGAACAAATACCAACCGTCTAATAACGGCGTACATATGTAAAAATAAAACAATTAGTTACTTAAAACAACAACAACAAAAAACGAGAGAAAAAAGTTTGGGTTAGTGAATTCACGTGAAAATAAGAGATTTGAATTGCTTTGTAAAGTTCCTTAGGCTATCGGTAAATATATTCGAAATTTTTGCCTGCACCTTACAGTTGGTGTTGTATAGTCGACACATTCTCACAGGAGGTTAGGAAAAGGTTAAGTTGGTTCTTTGGAAAAAAATGGAAATTTTCGGGGTTTCTTAGTAAACTGTGAGTAATATTGATTTTGATTGTGGCCAAGAGGGAAGATTCAACATGGATATTCATAATTTTGAAAAGAAATTTGATTTATTTTTTGTCACGACGTTCATACAATGTTTCTAATTTGAAATATTCAAGGCATTTCTTACATTCGATAAGCAGTATGGATAATCCGGTTCTTCAGAACAATGCTCCAGTTAGTCTCTTCTGAACTGATTCGATCCTCACTTATTGATTTCTAAACTACAGAACTGAATAGACTAGACTAGGCCAAATAGAATAGAATCAACCGAACAAATTGATTCAATGGGTTTAGTTGTGTTTAATTACCAGATGTGATTTCTCAGAACCAGGTTCGTCCTAACATTTCTTTTCTCTATATCCTTCACCTCCCTTTTCCTTCAGCCTTGCAATATCTCCCTAATTATTGGAGTTTTAATAGTGTCACTGGCTCAGGGCAGGTGAAACTCTTGGACAGTAAGATGATAAGTGTCACTTTCAAATATACAGTACACATGAACAGTCTGAATATTCGATTTTCATAAAAGTACTTGCATAGTTATTTATGATTGTTAAAAAAATGTCTTACCTGATCATCAATGTTACAAAATTTAATAAAAATACGCTCTAAGGATGGGTTGTCAAAATATTGTAGACAAAAATGGGGGGCACTGCGATCGTTTAAATGGTTTTTAAATTGCAACGACAAGATGGTTGAAACTGAAAAAAATATGAAACTTTAAAAATAACCATAGCTCAAGTGAATATGTTTTGCATCGATGTCAAACGGTGTTCATAAAATAGTGATAATTCCGGAAAGGGAATTACGGTACATAATATTCTAAAAAACCAAATTACAGATATCATTAAGATGTTAAATGAAAATAAAATAAAAATTATATTGAAGAAACGCGCACTCGAGCATTTAAAAAAAAATTAAAACCTCTCATCCAGCCAACCTGTCAGATACGGAATTCAAACACAAACAAAAATAATTTTTCCTTATTCGTAAAAAGCATTTACTTTGTGGTTTACGATAATTATAATAAAAGCACACATTTATTTTAAACCACTTTAAGGTGAAGGTTTTAATGGAAGGTTTTAAACCACTTCAAGAAATTTAAACCGCTCGAGTCTTTTTGAGAATAAATGATAATTTTTATTAAACATGCATGTTGAACTTTTAAATAGCAATAATTTTTTTTCTCTTTCTAACACAGTTTAAATCATTTACCTCACTATAGTACAAAATAGTATATAACATGACTTTTACGAGTCGGTGCCGGGCTGGGAGAAATATCTGCCAAAAAGTCTCTACGGCTATTTGTTTTCTGGGAGGAATATCTCCCAAAAGACTC
Organism: Halesus radiatus; assembly: GCA_022606495.2. NCBI lineage: Eukaryota > Metazoa > Arthropoda > Insecta > Trichoptera > Limnephilidae > Halesus > Halesus radiatus. Next base: position 27,735 of record JAHDVE020012117.1, read on the forward strand.
GACGGGTTATAGTTAATTTTTGTTTCTAAATCGGTATTGCTATAGTAATGAACATTTAAAGTTAAATTTTATTTTAAGTTGACAGACTTTAAAATCGGCCATTACTATTTACTATGGCATCTCCAATTGGGGTATGTTGTGAGGCTTAAGGGAGTGGGGAAAGAAAGAAAATGGGGAATAAAAAAGCCGGGAAGTACCTCAATATTCAGATCTGATTGCAAACACGACTAAAACCATTTTTAAAACCAACGTTTCGAATCTGAATGGGGACTTTCACCAGAACGACTCTGGGAGTATCCTCCATACTTTCACTTTGATCTTTGATACTTTGAACTATGATCAATTATATAATATCGCATGGGCACGAGCGCAGATGAGAATTTCCCATTAAGTCAAAGTCTAAATACATCGTGTCATAAGATCAAACGACAATTAAATAATTATTTGGTATCATCCAGTATCGAATATCGGTGGTGTGAAGTTTGCCGTCAACAAATTTATTTGTGAAAAGAATGCATAGTTCTGATATTTTGACAGTTGGTTGATAAACTTGTGCAACAGAAAATAGGTGTTTGAAATGAAAATTTCAAGGTAAGTTAATTTTGAATTGCTCTTAGTTTTTAGCAAACAATTGATTACGGAAACATTATATTGGAATATCTTGTCTCGTGCTGCGTCCAGAAGGATGTATAGCCCTAATAATAATGAAGGTTTTGGAATTAGAGATTACAAATTCGAAGCCTTTTCAAAAAATCTGGATTAAATACAGATGTGTTTGTGGAACTTAATTTTTATATATATATATATTAATTTCTGTATTTCAGTTTTTTATTATTATTATGACAGCTGTTTCGGAGTTCAAAGTAACATTCAAAGTATAGTTATTATATCTCATTATTGTGACGCCGAAACAGCTGTCACAATAATAAAAACTGAATTATTTGCAAAACCCAATAAAAATATAATTTAAAAAATAAATTAATAAAATAAAACAAACGATGACCGAAAATAATAAAGAAAAAAAAATATAATAAAACTTGTGAAAAAATTCAAGGGTGCCCATTTGAATTTTTTTTTTACAAGTCTAGAAAGAAATATTCTTTTTTTTTACTTATTGAAATTTATATACCTCATTGTAATATTTAATCATTGAAGAAGATAATATTAACACATCCCAAATGAAACACGAAAAAACAAGAGAAAAATAAAAAAATCAATAGACGTAAATAAAAATCGGATAAGTATATCCGAGACTCTATTCCGATTGCAATTGTGTTCGGGAAGAACTTTGCAATCATCATAATGATAGCAGCCAATAAAATATAGGATAATATTAACAAGTCTTGAAACTTGAAGTATGATATCGGTGTAGATGGCGTAAATTGAACTGGTCTCATTAGCTTAGTCGGTAAGCGGTTGTCCCGGATTGATAGAGGTCCTGGGTTCGAGCCCCAGTTTCGACTGATAACTTTTTATTTTTCTGTTGTTTTTTTCGGATTCGTGTTTCATTTGGGATGTGTTGTCATATTATCTTCTTCGATGATTAAACGATTTTTTTTATTAATGAATCTTTGTAACTATCTTCCAATTCCTTATTTTCGACTGTAGTTCATGTATGAACTAAGTGTGATGAAGAAAGCATCGCTTTCAAAACGTGTACATAGATATATGTGTATTAATGAAGTGGTGAATACTAAGTATATATTTTAATTCATTTATGAATAAAATATTAAATTTAAATAAATCATTGACTCAACGATTTACAAAGCGTATCTTAGAATAAGTGTATATTCATAGGTATTTTAAAATTATAAAATAATTTGCAAAATTACTGCCTCAACACAGGCTAGCCTAAGTGAGGCGGGTTATGTGAAACTTCAATTATAACTGTTATTATATTATTTTCTATTTTACTTTATAAACCACTGTCCACTTACATTATTACATTATACATGTCTTTTAGTTATAGTTAAATTTAATTACAATAAAGATATTATTATTATTAATTATAGTTTTCATTAATTTTTAAAAACTTGAACACAATAAATATGACGACATTTCTTTAGATTTAGGAAAAAATATGTATAATTATGGAAAAGACGAGAGATATTTTTTCTCCTTTTTTAATCTCCGATTGAACTATTATTGGATAGGCCACGAACCGCGACTGTTTGCAGTTAGGTTATGTTAATTTCACAATAAATAGTAATGTATTTAAGAGGCCAAGTGTAATTATATTATTTTAACACTACGCCATTAATTTAATACATATCATGTTTCAATGAATGTTTGTGGTTTAGTATTATTAATTATGGAGCATTATTATTTATTTGCAATTGTTGTATGTATTCGCGTGGTTAAAATGATATGAAATCATCTCATTGAATAATGAAACTAAAATTAGATGTAAAAGTTAGTATTTTAACATACACGTATATAATGTTAGAAATAACATGACTATGTATAATAATTCTTTTTTACATGAATACCGCACAAGAGTCCCAACTGCTCCCAGCCGTCTGGAGCCAGTGAGACTATGGCATTCCCAATTGGGGAATGTTGTAAAGCTGAAGGTATTGGGGAGGAGAAGGAGAAGGGGAAGAGGAAGGTGGGGAAATACCTGGCTATTCAGATCTCGTCACCAAACACGGCTAAAAGCCATTTTAAGCAACGTTTCAATTCTGAATGGTGGTCTTCCACCAGGGCGATTATTAGAGAATTTTCCACTCTGGAACGTGCGCAAATATACTATATATTATTTTTAAACTAATTAATTGTGAAACGGCACAAATTAATTAAATAAAATTTTCTTGCTCACGACGGGATTTGAACCCGCGACCTTCGGATTCGTAGTCGATAGTCTTACCCCTCGACGATGGAGGCCGTCAATAAATGTAGGAGAGTAAATGATAATAATTTTTAAAAAATACCCTTTTTATGACTTTAAAAATGAGGTTGTGTGCTTGGCATAGGCACAAAATAATTCGGTTTTATATAAGTTTTGTGATGAATCAAAACCGTAATGCTTACATTTTTAAATTATATTTTTCTTTTGTAAATTGTGATAGATATTATTACGTAACGAAATCCCATGATCCGGTTCGTAAATAAATTTACATATTTACATTAAAATATTATTAAGAATTACTAAAAGTTCAAACTACAATTGCAACATCCTCGACTAGCTCAATCTAAGGATATGTCGTGTTTTCAGCTCGTTTAAACACAATTGAAGAAACCGCAGCTTACAGAATATATAAATTTAAACACATACATGTAGGTAAAATGCAGGAATAGAAAATTCAATAAAACAATTATCTTTTGCTACAAAAATACCTTCGGATAAAGCCTATATTGAATAGCAATGACTCCAAGCTCTAGGAAAAGATATAAATCTCTCTGTGGATGCATTTAGCACATTAAAGGTTAGAATGAAAGTTCGACTGAATTTAGAATATTTCTGTAGTAGCAAAGGTAAAGAATAAATTAAAACGAAAAGAGGTAAAATACCCGACAGGCAATTCGACAGACTTCTGGTGAGGATTAGAGGTGAGTAAAAAAACGTAAACCGTTTTTTCGAAAGCGTTTAAGTTCGGAAACGGTTGCAACCGTTTCGAGGATTTTATAAAAACCGTTTAAAAAACGTATAACTACGTCCGCAATAAACCCGCCCGAAATGATTCCTGTAGAGCACAATTCGTTTGAGAATTACGCACGGAACATTTAAAACAGCTCCCCGCAACACTAACCATACTCACCATACCCGTCGTAAACTGTTACAAATTTACGCTAACGAAAAAATTAAATGGCCGGCCGCAACGCCGAACGCCATATACCGTAACCCGTTTAAAATATTTTTTTAGGAAAAAATTAAGCCCCTGAACGCGATCCTCTGTAACCAGTTTTAAATAAACGCTTTAAAAAATGTTACGCCCGCCCGCAACGCAGAACACGATTCATCGTAAGCCGTGTTAGTGCAGTTTAAAAAATGTAACGCCCGCCCGCAACGCAGAACGCAGAACGCGATTCATCGTAAACCGTTTTAAAAAACGTAACGCCCGCCCGCAACGCAGAATCGTGAACCGAACCGCTTAATAACGGTTTCACGCGAAACGCTTTCTTTTATTTAATATTTGAGATAGACTAAATTTAACGGACCGATATGGAAAGATGCCTAAGGAGAATACATGACGCGACATTTACTTTCGCGTATTGTGAAATATCAACTAATTTGACCGATATACTCAAAAAGTTTTATCCAGCTCTTAATTTAATTTTAGGGACGCTCAAAATACACCGCATTTTTTACCACAAGCTTGATATATGTCCATCAGCTAATTTTAGTAACGTAGAAAAAAGGGTGAACCTTTTACCGTGAATTGTGGCTCAGGAAGCAAAGCGTACGTATTTTTACAATTCGCCTTCACTTTAGCTGGCTAGGTAATTAAAAACTGAATGTTTACAAGAACGCCGACTCGTCTCAAGTAAAATAATAATAATTATTATTTTTTTACTGTTTAGTCAGTTGCATTTTGAAAGTACTGGGGATAATATTGTATAATATTTTGTAAGACGAGTATATCGTATTGAATCTGCTGTGGGTATCTAATTTGAAAACGCATTTCGTTATTTATATACATGTGAGTGGCGGCTGGTTTTTTTTTGTCATAATTGGGTACGTATTATACTTTTATTTGTTTATTTATTATTATTGCCGAAGTCGATCCCGAACTCGTCCCCATATTTTATTAACTTAATAATAATAATTGGATGATTTTTATAGCGCCGTATTTGTGAAAAATCACCCAAGGGCGCTCTACAAATTTTTGTTTGTCTTATTATATACAAACAGATACAGAAACATATTAGGTAATGTATAATAGTACCTTCTTCTGACACAATTCGTTTTTAACTTTTAGTGCGCAGGAATTGCCCATCGGAAAGCAAAAATTTGTATCCGTTGGACCCGGGCATTCTGATCGTCAATGTCAAAAAATAATTTCTCTGGATATGATTAGCTATTCTGGGGAAACTACTTACTAGAAAACTAGATATAAACAATTTTTGTAAATATATAAACGTTTCTCAAAAAAAAAAAAAATATTTTAGTACCTTATTTTTAAACGGTTTCAAGTAACCGTTTATTTTGAGAAACCGAAACGGCTTCGGTTATTTTTAAAAAAAAACTGAAACGCCCACCTCTAGTGAGGATAAGAACCACCGATCTCGACGAGCCCCAAGACTAGAGTGTGGTTCTTAATTCCCTCGTCCGAGTCGACCCCCGGCTCGGGCTTTTTAATCCCGCCCCTACCGAGCGTCAACCATTTCGCCGGGCACAAGACTATAACAAGACAAAATAGTTCTTGCTTTTAAGTAGTACCGGGGTAACTTGTTAAACTTTCTTATTATGAACCTGCTTCATAACAATACGAAAAATACCGCTTTTGAAGATGTGTGTGAGTGAAAATTATTATTTAAATTATTGGACGTTTCATAAAATTCACTATAAATATATATATTACATTAACTCATGCAGGAGGACCGTGAAAATAATTTCCCTCCGTCTTTGAAGATGCTGTTTGGGGATTTTTTTTCAGGAAAGGTGGAAGAGGAGGTTCTGGGAAGGAAAACGGTATCAGGGATGGGTAGGAATATGTGGGTGTGTCCAAGAGTGTATGTCCAAGAGTGACTGAAGTATTAATCCATTCCTCCTACTGCGGTGCAAGTAGGAAGGATATAGAGAGTCCCGGCTGGATAGATCATGGGGTTTCCCTCAACCGACCACTCCCAATCCAACCCACCTAGCAGCCGGTGGGCATCCAACGAATAGTTTCCGGGGCGGCGGTACCAATATCCAACCTTCCAAATATGCAGAAAAATTTTTTTTTGTACAAAAAATATCGTGTTAAATAATTGCTCGTGCAATGATGGAGGACTTATCTAGCAAATTATTAAAACAGAGACGCCTGCGTGGGAACCAAACGCTATGAACTAACCAGTTATGTGATCACAATATTTATTGGTATGGGTAGATATGTGCGAAAATTAAATTCCATACGATTTTATTTCTTTTATCTTTCAGGTGACCTGACTGGTACGGCTAATATCCTTAATTTCCTTAGTGTATTATTAGTAGATATTTTTCCACTTCATTAAATCTAAATATAGGGTAATCAAGATCTAACTAGATTTCCAAAGCCAAAATACAGGTACCTACTTAAAACTGAAATATCGAAAAGAAAACAATATTTTTTTTAAATAATTTGCTGCTTTCCATATTTCGCTTTTGATCTTTATTTAATATTTGTTTATTTGAAACAGACATTATTAAACAATAAAACGTAAGAAAGCTTTGACTGCCCAACTGGTAACAAATTCCGTTTTAGTACAGTCAAATTGACAAGTTTAGTTCATGTTATGTGCCATTATACAAAAATAGTTGTGAAAAAGGCTAGTATTGACGTTATTATGGAAATATAATATATCTAGAAAAAAGGATAATAATTATGTATAAAGAGATGTGAAGAATAGTACAGAAAAAATGAAGAGATGAGAAAAACAAATAATATAGAGTAAACAATTATATATTTGTGTTTGATAGGTACTATACAGAAAAAATATGTAAAGAAAAAAAATGTGTTTAAAATTGGGTACTAAAAAAGATAATATTTTTGAGTAATATTGATAAGTTTTTTTTTTTTTTTAATTTAATGTAAATCAAATTTAATAATGTTATTATTAAGTTCTGCAAGATTTTTAGTTTTCATTATTGTGATAGCTATTTCGGCGTTTAAGGCAATTTTTAAACTGGACAGTTTGAAACTGACCTTAACAAACTAAGGAGAGTTTGAAAATGGCCTTAAACGCCGTAACAGCTGTCATAATAATAAAAACTGAAAATACTTGCAGAGCTTAATAATAACATTATCAAATTTGATTTACATTAAATTTAAAAAAAAAAATTTTAAAAACTAAATGGAGTTTTACGAATTAAACACAAAAACAATTATTAATAATGATAAGATTGAGTTACATATCACTCAGCTTTATGAGCCGACGACGAAACTTGGGGATGCAGCCCTATATTATATTTAATTTCTTTCCACGTACCCCGTAAATCAACATTGAGACATAATTTACCTTATTATTCTGACAACTCTAAGGCTGTATACTGAATTTAAGTAATAATTACACACGTATCAATAACAAAATATATAAAGAACAATTAGTCTAATTGAATAAATTACCTAGCTCTGCTTCAAACGTATTTTATTTGTTATGATCTTAATTTTTTTTTCAAACTTCCTGGCTACGTATTAAAAATTATTAAAAATTATTCCGTGAATTTAAAAGAGGAATGGCACGAAATACTTCTCATGCATACTAGATATTTACTAAACCTTTAATTTTAAAAAAAATGTATCATTAGGTTTAGGTGTGAGTACTTTGACCTCAAATTCAAAATTAAGTTTTGTATGAAACAGGCCGCGCAGCCGTTCCTCTTAACATCGGTCGCATGTTTCGATCTACGCAAAAAAAAATCACCGAAAAGCATTTTTTTTATTTTAGACATGAATATTAGAATGTTTTCGGTCATATTCTAAAAAACATAATTTGCCACAATGAACGATATAACAATATCCGGAGAAGGGTACGTAATTTTTTTTAGGACTGATACTTTATTTTTTTCTAGGTTTATAAAAAGAATTAAAATGTTAATTTAAACGAAGTGCCAAGGTGTGTTCTACTTGGAATATTTAATTAAATAATCTATGATATTTCTAGGCCATCAAATTTTCAAACCAAAAACACATTATTTTGTATTATTTCGCATTGCATCGCATTATAAATAATTAGGTGCCTGAGTAAGATGGAAAAAGAAATAAAATTACGGAGAAATTTTTTTTTTAATTCGGTAGCACCCACAAATGCACACTTTATGTCAATGCAAAAAATACTCTGAATGATTTATCTGTACAATATATTCGGGTAATTAAAAAAATGTATACCCTTTCAAAAAACAAAAATCCTGCTTTTAAATTCTATGAAATACTTACTAGAATTTTAGCTAAAACGTTCAAAATTGCCTTCACTGGTTTTCATACTACATCTATTTTCAGACGTTTTGGCAAGCATATCATAGAATTGAAAAAAAATTACTATTTGAGAATTTTTTATATTTTGAAACCATATACATTTTCCTAACTACCCTTATAGAATGCAGTATTACTTGAGTTAGCAGACTACAGAACGATGTTTACGACCATTTTTGAGTACTGGCCCAACGTCTTGCGAGCCGGGATTTTCGGCCGAGAAATCGCTAAAAACCAGAGCGTTTGCAGTACCGTGTGCCAGACGAGTATAATTTCATAATTATTGACTTGTTCTTTTCAAAGTGATGTCTTTTGTAGATGGTACTGTCTTACCAGATAATCTGTTAACGTATTTATAAAAACTGTACGTATGTATCGTAAGTAGTAACCTTAGAAAATCTTCATGTATTTAGAGAAAAAAAAACTACCTGGTGTTACAATACAAAAAAAAAAAGCAAATACGAATAAATCTTCAAAGTTTTACTACATTTTGCAAGGCGAATTATTGATTTTAAAGTATTGTAGGTCGGGTTGGATAAAACCTTTTCTCTGAAAATATTTTCGTTGACCAAAAAATTTTTCTGCTTATTTAAGAGATTGTTTTTCACTCGGTTTATCTCTTTGATGAATTGATCACACCGTCAATGTGGGCCATTTAAAATAATAACTTGTTTATTAAGCTACCGTTTTTGATACGGGAGTAGTTAATACCGCTTGTATCTGGATTTACAATGAAATATTCCAATAAATCTCGTAAAAGCGAAACTCCCCAACATTCGCGTCAGTTATAATTATGATTTTATTCAAATTCACGTCGCATCATTTTAATTAAATATTTTAAAAAATTACGTTGCCTAAATCATTATTTTAATATATAAATATCAACATGTTTCAAAATCAATGCTTCCTTCATCGGAATACGGTGTATACTGAAAATAATTACATATATCTAAGTATAGACAAAATAATAACAATAAGTGGTAGGAGATAATAAATAATTATGTAAATGTAAAAATAATTATATAAAATAAACAACATTATATTCGAAATATTTATTAGGTGCCTTCGTTGTTCTTTGGTTTTGTTTTAATTTTTGGTTTCTATTATAAATATTATTAAAAAAATAATAATAATAATTGATAATTTAATGTAATGACCGGTCAGTGGCTGAGTTGACATCGTGTTTGGGCCTCACCCATGCGTCGTGAGTTCAATTCCTAGGCTGGCTCCATTCCTCCATTACGACACAAGCAACATCTTCCTCTCTTACTGTGATGGTAGTGGGAGATTTTCAAATACTGTCAGGTTATTCGTAAAAAGAGAATAATTGTCTTTCTTTTATTAAAAAAAATAATCGTATTTTAGAATAATTTGATGTACTCGTGTATATATATATATATGAAAATATTTTATTTTATTTTAATAACTTATTGAAGTTTATAAACCTAATTGTAATATTTTTTTAATCATTGAATAAAATAATATTAACAAATCTTAAATGAAATACGAGAAAAATAAATAAAAATAACTAACGGTCGCATGACTTTTCAGTCTATCCAGGACCAGCGCTCTAACCAACTGCGCTAATGCCACAATACTGCTTTCCATCTCTTTTAACTATACCATACTTCAATTTTAAGAATTTCTAATATAATTCTCAATTAATTCTCAAATAACGTCTCGAATGCACTTATCTGATTTTTGTTTATATAGGACATTTTAACAGCTTTGTTTTCACCAGCGAACCAGAATGACGTTATGAATATTCCTAATTTTAAAACTTGTTTTCTTCTATAATAAATCTTCTATATATATATATAAAAATCAATGTAAGTTTGTTTGTATTTTTGACCTCGATGTTCTCGAAAATCACTGGACTGGTTTCGCTGAAAATAGCACAGTTTGTTCTTATTAATGCCGGGAAGGTTTACAGAGTATTTGAATGAAATCCAATATGTAAAACTGTTGCTATGACGTTTTCAAATTAGTATGAAAAACATTGAACCCGCCATGTTTTATTTAGGTTAGCACTCTGGTTAGCCACAGATTGCATATTCAAAAGAAGAAGGTTTTTTTTGGGTAGGATATTTTCAAAGTGGAAAACACCTACTTATGAATGAACTTTATGATTTAGATAAATTTTGAAATATTCAAATGAATTTTTATTTATTTGGAGACAGTTACTTTCGCTGTCAAATCAATTATTGTATCCGAGCAAGGCCGGGTACCCACCAGGTAGTTAATTATAAATATATCTACACTAAGCTATATAATTCACTTCCAGCGGCCATAAAAACAAAAATCAAATCAAGCCTGACTCAAAGAAATAAAAGATGAGGAGTTATCCAGAACCTTGAAAAGAATTTTGTAAGAACTTAAACAATCAGTTTTTTTTAACAAAACCAAGTCCGCCTCAGCACAGGAGCCCCTAGTGAGGAGAATTAAGAAAAACATTACACAAAAAAAACTAACAACGTTTTGATGAGCAAAAAAAATTGTCATGTGATTCAAATGTACGGGCACAGTTCGTCGAAAAGTATATAAAATGATGGTGGTCACTACGATCATTAAAATGGATTTAATAGGCAACACCCGGATGGTTCAAGGGAAAAATAATGTACGTTTAAAAACATCATATTGTCATCTCTTATCGAAGGTTGGCTGTCTTGGGGGAAATCTTCGATTCTCCGATCACCATTACTTAACGCTCAGATTCGGGCAGCTTTGATGGGTTTAAAAAAATTCTAACTTTTATGAATTAATCATTGAATAAAATAATATTAACACATCCTAAATGAAATATGAAACCGGAAAAAAAACAACAGAAAAAAAAAAGATTTCAGTCGCATCTGGGACTCGAACCCATCCCAGACCTCTGCCTATCCGGGGCAACCGCTTAACCAACTTAGCTAATGAGACCAGTTCAATTTATGTCATTGATTTAACTACGAGAACGAACTAAAAAAAACGAAATATTTATAACAATACATATTATTAGTATTTACCCTAGAGGGTCAACAATGATGAAAAATAATTTTAATCGTAGACTGGAGTTTTTTATTGTGTCATAGCATAACCTAAAATGTGGGTACAGACTCACTAATCAGAAAAAAATACTGAATCTATACAAGACATTAAGCCGAATAATAACTGAGGTACGATAAATTCGTTCTAAGTCTATTAGTACGAATGTTTTTACTGTTCTAGATTTATATTAACCGTTTTAGTGCTATGCTTATTTTGCAAGTTTATATATAAATTGCTACAGATTTTCTGTATTTTAAATGAAAAGTACGGTATTTAATAAAAATGCAAAAACTTGGACAAATATCAATCAATTTTAATGATTTTTTTTTAAATTATATAAGTAAAGAATTAAATTTTACGAATATAAAAGTTCTTATTAAAAAAAAACTGCACATTTACAAATATAAAACAATATTAAAAAAATACAAAAATATAAGATTATTTCACTTCACAATTGTGTTTCCCCGTGGTCCATGTAGTCCTTTTTTACAGCAAGCGCATATGAGATTCTATCGCCTTATCTCATTTGCTTTACTGCACACATTCATTTATTGAAACTAAGGTCTCGTCGTCCGTAGTGCCGCTGTCATTTGATGCATTGCGATCATCTGCAATAGAACTAACTTCCGACATGGTGAAAAATATCGATTCGTGACAAAATGCACACTGAAAATTGCAGCGCTATAGCGCTGCTTCGTAATTTTCGTAATTAAAGCTTGCAACGCGATGACGCTGGGCCACACTCTAACGGTTAAGCACTTTATAGTATAGGTAATAAAATAACCCATTGGTAGTACAGTGCAATGTGGAACTTAGGCCTCATTATTAGATAATTTGAACATTTTCAAGTTGTTTGAGAAGGAAATAAGTCTTCACATTGATAGGTAACTAATTGAGTGACCCTCGTGGTGTGCTGTGCTTGAAATGGAAAAAAAATCTTTTAAAGTTGCGTTCCAACTTGCTTCCCTAGATTTGCGTTAATCTTTTCTTGCCGGTGCTCTCAACTGAGTTGACATGATGTGTGTTAGTTAGCGAGGGGGGGGGGGGTTTCATTTGCTGTGCCACGATGCACGGTCGTCAGTAGTCATCGGTGGTCTGCCAGCAGTAATGGATGTATCGTGCATTTTACGCGTGGCTGATGTTTTTTCCTCGTTTACATAACTTACACAATATTTCACTTTATTTCTATATTAATTTATTAACGCTCCGATGGACTTATATATTTAAAAATTTAAATGATTTTGTATACAGAAAGAAAAAAACTTTAAGTTAACAAAAAGGGAACATGATACATAGTTGGTATATAAGTGTTATATATTTATGATATATATGAATGTATAATAATGTATAAGTACATGACAAAGAGAAGATATAAAAGGAAAGGTCTTTAATTTATATATAATATATATTTTTTTAAATAGTACTAGCCTGATCTACATGATACATAATATACTTATTTATTATCGTCGCTGTTCTGTCTCAACCTCGTGTCTGAAAGGTTTTTTCTCAGGATATAAAAGAAATTATTTTATAGCAATTATTTATTTATTAAATTATTATTTAAGTTTTTATTAAATTATTACTTAACTTTTTATTGAATTATTGCATTAATTATATAAAGAAATTTAATGTTTTAAATATAGGATAAATTTCGTCTTGTAAAAAAACATGATTTTGTAGATTCGAGGTTAAGTCAGAACAGTAACGATATGTATACAATAATATGCACTATTAAGAAATTGATTTACATAAGTAATAAATGAAAAATAATCAAA
>JAHDVE020012118.1:0-28126 GCA_022606495.2 Halesus radiatus
TTTTAACTTACGAAATACTTTAAAAAAAAATTGCTAATCATCTCATTTCATCCGATCGTATTTTTAATAAATATTCAGGAGTTCAAATTCTTCACCCTAAATATTAAAGGCTATAAATGACATAATTTAGAAGCCCTGGAAATTAGAAAATCCCTAAATAATAATTCTAGTCTAATATAATATTTAATGCGTTTTTTAAATCTTGTCCTTAGTGGTTCCGGTCTTTAAACGAAAATTGTTTTTTTTTTTTTTTATCTGAGTCCTTCAATAAATAAAGTGTATCGACAATGTTTTTTTGCATCATTATAATATACCACCCCCGGATCCAGAAGGACTTAGACTTTGTTGATTTTGTGCACATTTTAGTGTAAAGAAGATTATTTTTTAAATAAATTAATAAAAAATTACTTCGTAATCACCACTTTTTTAATATATACGAGTACATATGAACATGTTTCGAAAGCGAAGCTTTCCTCATCTCTCATTAGGAATATATAGAATACAAAAATATTATAATGTCAAGTAAAGACAAATGATAAACATAACACAATAATGCAATTGCCAAATTATAATTATATCTATTCTTACATTATTGTGTTATGTGTTTATCATTTGTCTATTCTTGATATGCATGTATTAAAAAGTGGTTACAAAGTAATTTTACATTCGTTTATTAATAATGACGCCACGAAGTGAATACCAATCTTTTGAAGAAATTATAAGATTTTTTTAACTTGGATTTATGATTTAAAAAGTGGCACTTGTTTATTTAAGATCGAACGGGTTTACGTTGCATCACGCATCTTCAGATTGGTGTAATTGGAATAACTTTTTTCTCATTATTATGGCATCACCAAGCTACCAATTTGTCTTTGAAGTTTCTTCTACACATTCAATTTTTTTCACATTCGAGTTTGACATTTCGCTTTAAAGAAACAATCCTATTTACGTTTTGATTTGTCAATTAGATTTATTTTATTTTGATTTAGCATCTAATAAATGGGTATTTTGATGATTTCAAAAATACAAAAAATCGCCTTACCAAGTAATTATCTTCTTGCGTAGTATTAAATAATAAAAAGTTTAAAGATAAAATTGTCTTAGAATATGATGTAGAAAACGATCGCAGCGCCCTCAATTTTCGTCAACCTTCAAATTACTCAAATTTCAATCTGATTCTAAACTAAGCTTACTTGGCTTAAAAAAATTTAATAAAATTTTGGTCTCCGGTGATTTTTTTTTAGTTTTTACATTTGTTACTCAAAATAAGCTAACAAATCACTGGTTAAAGTTTGTCGGGTACGTGCTGATGCACCCTGTACAACGTGATAGTTTATTTTGAAGTTTACCTAATAAAGTTATTTCACGAGTAGCTGTAGGTTGGCAGTAACAGTATTGCCTACTACAGACTACCCCACGTTTATGTACTCCCAACTACGTCGGCAAAAATTGTAAGAAACAGTAATTTAATCACAACTTAACGGTTAATCTTCATGCTCTGCTCTGCTATAGATATATTAACATAAGTTAACACATGTTTAAAAGATACCTGAACGATATTTTTATGTTGCAACAATTATAAGAGCATCGCCTAAGAGCTATTGTTTAATTATTATTTTTTTATATATATATTATCTTTGTACTCATCTACAATCCAAAAACTTGTTGCTCTTTTTTTCTTTCTATGTATCATATGCTATATTATGTATTATGCAATTTCATACATTTTTACATCATCCGAAATATAAAAACACAATGATTTTTTTTCACAATGTCATGCACTCATATTATACGAGTAATATAATTATTTATTATTTATTCATTTATTCATTCATTAACGCCCAAAAGGGCTTTTACATATTTAACATTAAAATGATTATGTGTACAGAACTAAAAAGAAAAAATAACATGATGCATAGTTGGTATATAAGTGTAACATATTTATGACATAGAAAGAAAAAAAGAGGAACAAGTGATTATGTAACATAATATAATTATGCACTTGTGTATTATGTATCATGTAGATCAGGCTATTACTATTTTTATAAAAAAAGTAGTATCTACAAATTAAAAACCTTTCCCTTTGTAACTTCTCTGTGGCATGCACTTATACATTATTATACCTTCATATATATTATAAATATGTTACACCTATTTTTATAAAGGGCAAAAACTTTATAATAACCTACCAAATTCCATAAAGGAAGCCTCAAGTCTTGGCACTTTCCGTAAAACATGTGCTATATACATAAAGAAAAATTTATGACTTGTATTTCTATTTGTACTAACTGTATTTCTTAAACCCTATTTCTTTTTGAACTGGGGTAACTGTATTTCTTTTTTTTATTAACTGTATTCTTTCCGTTATAATTTTATGACTCTATTTATTTTATTATGTATCTTATATGTTTTTTATTACTAGATCTATGAAAATTTGCTTACATCTAAATAAAGCTACAAAAACAAAACAAACCTATATACCAACTATGCATCATGTTATTTTTTTTAAAGTTCTGTACACATAATCATTTTAATGTTAAAATATGTATATTTATAATTTGGGAGGCGGGTATGGGTACCGCCGCCCCGGGAACCATTTTTTTGGATGACCAACACCTCTGCCATAGATCATCCCAAGTGGTTCGCTACGTTTGGTGACTTAGCAGGGGTGCCCGGGTTCATGGGGGCCTACCTACTGCGTGGTGGGTCAGATCGGGAGAGAATGGTTGAGGGAGACCCTTTACAACTGGCTACCGTTGTCCAGGCCGCTCGATAGTACAGGGGCCCGACCCCCAGGCTCACGACTGAGGGTGGGCTGCCCCACCAGCGAGTGTAAAAACCCCGCCGCTGCTGTTGTGCCGATTCGTGACCGGAGGGGACCCAGCAGTAGCGTTTGGGGCGCATTAGGAGCCCTTCCCAGCCAGACTCTCCCAACCATAGCCTTGCACCGCAGTCGGTGGGATGGATTCATACGTCCGTCAGTCCTGGATACCCTGACCCCCAGCTTCCTACCCACCCTTTATACCTAATCCTTCCCTTGCTTTCCCTTTCCTATAAAATCCCCAAAAATAATTAAAAAAAACATGGAATCACAAAACAATAATAACATCATTACAACGGCGAGTAGTAGGCGTCCCCGTTGCAGGCCAAAAATGTTGGTAAATTTTACCAACATTCGAGGCCTGCACAAAAATTTAAATTCTGTCCATCATCACCTTCAATCCCAACGCCCAAACCTTTTATTCCTCTCCGAAACGCAGATAGCTGAGCCTCCAGACGCCTCCTATCTGTACTGCCCGGGCTTCACCCTCGTAGGCAAGTTCAGACCAAAAGGAGGTGTTTGTTTGTATAGCCGAGCTGACGTCAACTGTGTGCGACTGTTGAGTCTGGAAAATTCCAGATTTGACGTAATGTGGGTGCGTGTCAGTCTTGTCAGTACGGTAAGATTTTATGCGTGTTTATACCGCTCACCAAACCTCAGCGAATCAGACTCATCCGAGCTATTTAAACATTTGAGCGAAACTATTGATGACCTCTTACCCCGCTACCCTTCGGCCGAGTTTGTTGTTCTGGGGGACTTCAATGTTCATAATGAACCTTGGTTGAAGTTCTCATGTTCAACAAACTCGGCTGGCCGACAGGCGGAATTCTTTGCCACTGGTTCAGGAGCCTACGAGGGTTCCTGATGTCCAGACTCACCGCTCCAATCTGTTAGACCTACCGAGCCACGTGGTTATGGGATTGATGTCGCAGCGCCTTTAGGATCGTCCGACCATTGCCTGGTGACGACATCAATCCCTATTAACTTCAGACCCCCAATTGAGAGGCTGAAGAGAAAAATGTGGCACTATGGGTCAGCAGATTGGTTCGGTCTGCGGGCGCATTTTAATGCTTTCCCATGGTCAGCTGTCTGTTTTCAGACTTCGAATCCGTCCAGATGTGCCCAGGAAATTAGTGAAGTCATCACATCTGCGATGGATGGCTTCATTCAATCAACCATTTAAGAAACTGGCGTAGGTTCAAAGCCGTGGTTCAGTCGACAATGCTCCGAAGCAGTTCGACGAGAAAACGCGGCTTACCGAGCCTACAACACATCTCGAACGTCAGAAAACAGATCAGCATATAACAAATTGGCAAAGGACAGTAAGAGAATCATCAATAGGTCAAATACAGATCAGTAAAAAGCTAGCTGCCTGCCCGCATGGCAGCAGGGCGTTCTGGTCGCTAGCGGGCTCCATGGGTCGCAATTTCTGCAAATCCAGTCTGCCGCCTCTTACCAGACCTGACGGTTCACTAGCAAACACTGCTACCGAAAAGGCCAACCTTTTAGGGAAAATGTTTGCAGAAAACTCGGCCCTCGACGACCGGGTGCCATCCCGCCGTCGGTTCCTCACTGCGGCTTCTATATGAAAAAGCTGAGGATACGGCATCGGGATGTACTCCTTGTCTTATGGGGGCTCGATGTTAATAAAGCTAGTGGGCCTGACGGAATACCTGCCCTGGTATTGCAGAGGTGTGCTGCAGAAATCGCTCAGTTTTAACAAAGCTCTTTAAAATGTCCCTGAAATGTGGCTCTGTGCCCTCTGGTTGGAAAAAAAGCGGTCATTCATTCTATACCTAAGAAAGGTGACCGCTCCAACCCGGCCAACTACCGCCCCATAGCGATCACATCAGTTCTGTCCAAGGTGATAGAACGTGTGATCAATGACAACCTGCTTACATACCTCGAGAAGAACAAAATCATTAACGACCGCCAGTACGGATTCCGGCGGAACCGCTCGTGCGGTGATCTTCTCGCGTATGTGACGCATGTTTGAGGACGGTGCCTGGAACGTTATGGTGAGATTCAAACGGTCTCACTGGACATTTCTAAGGCCTTTGACCGGGTTTGGCACCGAGGACTTGTCAACAAACTGCCTTCTTACGGACTTCCCGTTTCCTTGTGTACGTGGATTGCCGACTTTTTGAGGGAGAGATCTATTCAGACGGTTGCTGATGGTTTCATCTCTTCCTCGCATTCAATAAATGCTGGCGTCCACAAAGGATCGGTTCTGTCTCCGACATTGTTTTTGTTGCACATCAATGACCTCTTGACATGTGCACCAATCCATTGTTACGCGGATGACAGTACAGTCCATGATTGCTTTTTCTTTGACAAGCCCCCAAAGGGCACACAAACTCCAACGGCTCGGAGGGCTTTGAAACAGAGAATGGACGGTTACCTTGAGAGGGTCTCCTCTTGGGGTAAGAATAACCTCGTCAAATTTAATGTTTCAAAGACCCAATCATGTCTGATTACGTCTAAAAGGGATCAAAATGACAATCTAGTCTCCTTTAATGGAAGCAATCTTCCCAACAAGCCCTCCATTGATATGCTTGGTGTAACCTTAAGTGATCAACTCAGGTATGGGGGCTCCATCGAAACCCGAGTAAAGTTAGCCTCTCAGAAGCTGGGCGTATTGTACAGAGCCCGCAGATACTTTAATAGTACACAACTGCTGACCCTGTACAAATCGCAAGTGCGCCCCACTGTAGAATTTGGCAGCCACCTCTGGTCGGGAGTCCCAAAATATCTGAAAAAAACCCTTGACTCTGTGCAGAAACAGGCGGTCCGTTTGATAGATTCACCTATCTTAACAAATGGGTTTGCAATCTTTGGAGCATAGACGTCAGGTGGGAATGCTGTCCTTGTTCTATCGGTATTTTAATGGAAGATGCTCCGAGGAACTAGCGTCATTGATCCCTTCGGCACCGGTGCATAGTCAGGAAACACGCCAAACGTGCGCCCAACATTTGCACACGGTTGATATTTGTCACATGAGAACGGGTCGCTTCTACGATTCATTCTTGTGTTCAACAGCTCGGCTGTGGAATGATCTGCCGGCCTCTGTGTTTCCTCCATCCTATAACATGGGTCTCTTCAAGACCCAAGTTCACTCCTTCCTTTCCTCTAAAAGATCCTCCACACAGCATCCCCAAAGATGATATAGGCCTTGAGGGAAATTATTTCCTCCTTGGTCTCCTGTGTGGAGTTACTGTAAAAAAAAAAATGTAAAAGCCCTTCGGGGCGTTAATGAATAAATAAACACTAAATTAAAAATAATGTGACACCACAACTCGATATTTTGATACCCGCAACATATTTAAGTCCTTCGAACAGGCAATACGTCTACCATAGCCAGGAATTAATATCAACCAGGCAAACATAATGCAACTTCAACTTACTGCTACCTCAATTACTGTACAGATGTTCCCAATGTAAATAAGTAAATGAGAGAATATGGATTTACCCATCACTGTTTCCATAAGCATTTATCTCCGCAATACTGATAGCATTACTGGTTATGGCTTATAATCTCCTGAACGGTGTATTGTTAATACCCGACATTTTGCCTTCACGCGAGTCCGCCAACACGGGCTTCTGATTCTTCCCAGGCGCAGAACTAAATTTTCCAGATGACCTACAACAAAATTAAGTTTTAGCTGTATTATGTTCCTGCAGTACCTGTACTTAGGTATTATGATTAACGCGGCTAGGGCATTTCAGACGGAATAAATTTAGTTGTATATAAATGTTTTTGCATTCAAAAGGAAGATATCAGGAATGACTATAACAATTTATAACTTTTCTTGAATGTGCAGATATTGATTGCTTCGCACGCTGCCTAGTTATTTTCAAGTAGCGACGTACTAAAACTGGATCGACCTACTTCTTAGCATTTGTCTTAGTCCATTCACAACGTACTTCGCGGGTGGCACGCGGCTGTAGTTGCGCGACTGTGCGTGCGTGTACGATCAGTACGAGCCTAATGAAGTAGATCTGGCGATACGGGCATCTGTGCTGACTTGTGTGCGTTTACCGACTTGTCAACCAACATACGGATAGGTTTGATGATAGATACAATTTTAATTGATTCTGATTTGACGGACTTCACGACGTTATGGTGAGACTAGCGAACGGATGTCATCGAAAAAAAGTCATTTTGAGATGTATTTTATAGAATTTAAAGATTTCAGTCTGAGGATTTTTGTTATTTGTTAAAACCTTATACATTTTCTTAATTAATCGTATAGAATTCACAGATAAATCATTTTGTGGTATTGCTTGAGTTGGCAACCTGCAAAGTGATGTTTACTGCTGGCCCTTAAAAAATAATGTGAATCGAGAAATGAACAATTTGAACGAGACTAATTATAAATTGGTTATAATGATGCTAAAATTTCATTTTATTGCAAAAACGGCGCCTTATAAAAATGTGAAAGAATAAAATAAGAACCTCAATCAATTTTCCGACACAGCTCAGTGTATTTGTGTACTCGGCCTCAAATCACACACGGGGTAACAAATTCTGAATTTTGATTGGAATAATTCCAATAAAAAATTAATATATCCCAGACACTATCTAGATAAATTCGGGTAGAATCTTGCGGCCAATGTAAAAGAAAAGCCAATAATGTAAGAAAATTAATTGAAGATGATATTAACAGTTCTTAAATTTAGTTATTTATTTGAAAGGAACTAACAGCTTTTAGTACAAATATATATAAAGGAAGTTCAACAAAGGGTAAGCCAACAAAGTGTTTGGTGCTAACAGTGGTTAAATACAGATGTTTTATTTATGAAGCTAACAAGATAAATATAAAACAAAGAAGAGGGAAGAGGAAGATAGGATCGGGACAGGAAATGCTCTCGATACATTTTATACTCGTGCATCAATTTGTGGTCGTGCGTATTACTTCGGTACGGTATTTTGAAAGGGTATTGTGAAGAATGTGGATATTGTGAAATTGTGCGTTATATTGGAGTAGGAGTAGAGGGGAATGGAGAATTTATCCTAAGATTGGTCCTGCATGCGGGCAAATAAAAAAATTGATGTATGATTGCGATAAAAATGAGAACAGTGGGGTACCATCAGCTCAATATTGGTTAGAGGGCAGGTCCCCGATAGACCGCCGGGTCTTGGGTTCGAGTCCCAGATGCGACCGTTATCTTTTTATTTTATATTTCATATTTCATTTAGGATTTGATAATACTATCTTCAATTATTAAAAAGGGTTACTTTTTTACTTTCAATATCCCACGTCTCGGGCAAGTAGAATTCGATATCACTACCGGACCAGACCATTCTTGGGATCAGACCCTGTTTCTTCTTGGCAGGATAGTAATTTTATTTTCAGATTTTTACTTTCAATATCCCACGTCTCGGGCAAGTAGAATTCAATATCACTACCGGACCAGACCATTCTTGGGATCAGACCCTGTTTCATCTTGGCAGGATAGTAATTTTCTTTTCAAATTTTTTTCTTCATATATTTACTGTGATTTTTTCTCATCGGATTATTATCGGGTTTCATCTCATTTCATGCCTGAATCGGAAAATCTATATTGCAGCATTTTTTTATCTCGGAACAATTGTTTGTACTGGTGTTAACAATATGACCGAGTCATAATTCGGCTTCAGTATGAGCATCGGTGGTTCAGTGGTAGAATGCTCGCCTGCCACGCGGGCGGCCCGGGTTCGATTCCCGGCCGATGCACACATTTTTCTTGTCAATCTTTTGCATATTTTATATACCAGCGTAATAAGGAACTCCCGTCCATTTTTATTTTTTTTAATCAATAATGACGTTCAAACTTAAATACCAGTATATTTCGTTTTTTTTTCTAAAGTCAGTTAGCCAAAACGCTCCAAATCTATTGCCGGTCGATTTTTATCAGTTTTGAGATTAGAATGTGAAATGTCAAAACAAGGATGAGCTTTACCGCACATAATTTTATATTCTATTCATAGTAAACCATAACTAAACATACGTATATAAATTATATACCTTTTTCGAAACTATAGGTGGCGTAAAACTACCGTTATGCTTTGAATGTTTCATAACTTTTTAAATTTATTTATATTTTTTATTTCAGAATTTTGTGAAGAAAACTTGGGGAATTTGAAATGGAACACTACACAACAGAACAGCGATCAACAATTGTTGAATTTTATTTTGAAAATCAACGGTAAATTGTTTTGACGCAGCGTGCTTATCGTCTTTTTTTTAATGCAATGTGAAGGGGGGTGAAGCGGCTGTCGATGTAGTCCGAATCCTTCCGACCGCGAACGAACGGAACGCACCGCCGCGATTAAAAGGCCAAATTATAGTATGTTCATCATGGTAATGCCGATGATATGTTACCCCTTTGCTTTTTATATTTTTTCCAGAACGACTTTTGTAGTCATGTAGGCATTTTGCAGTGATCCACACGCGGCGAGCGCTTGTAATAGACTGAAGCCGTGTGAACGTGTTATCTCAATGTAGCCAATTGGCCTCATTTATGTTGCCCATATTTCGAATGTTTCCGATGTTTACTCCATTTATATACCTCAATGGTCATTCGCAATTTTTTAGACCCCTAATAGAACGGTATCTCAAAAAAAAAACTCAATCTACTGTACACGATCAGTACACCACGAACACACACCGCACTGTACAAGCCTATGGTTTGTGCCGTATTGACTTAAGCCTATAGTCTGTTGTTTGTGCCGTACTGACTGTGTCGCCCGTTCACACTATTCTTAGTATTCTGTGTTCACAGTAAAGTGAAGTCAGTAAACACAAAACAGACTGATAAGCCCGGCGGTTGTTATTCGGATGCTATTACGGAACCGGTATGGAAATGATAACATTCGATCACGAACGGTCGGCGTGTCGCAGGTGAACTATGAGATTTGCCTGTTATTCATTTTTAACTACTGACGCACTATCGACTAGTGTCGGACTCATCACCCGTTCGTTGTTGCTTTGATGCTGTCGATCTAGTGATTGAACAATGGGAGTACATAGCTTAATTCAGTATACTTGTATTTTAATTTTTTTTTTTTATTGTGTATTAATTTCTATTTATTTCCAGACAATGTTTATAATATAAGCAATTATTATATAGAATGTGTAAGTACTGTAAATCTCTATATATAAAAATGAATGCTTGTCTGTCTTTCCTCGATTTTCTAGAAAATTACTCTACCGGTTTCGCTGAAAATAGCACAGTTTGTTAAATGAAATGCAATATGTAAAGCTGTTGCTATAACGTTTTAAAATTAGTATGGAAAACATTGAGTCCGCCATGTTGTATTGAGGTTAAACACAGATTACATATTCAAAAGAAGAAGGTTTGTTTGAGTAGAATATTTTTTGAAAAAGGAAAATACATGTAGGCACCTACTTAAGAACTTTTTTTATTTAGATATATATAAATATATATTTTAAATGTTTGGAGTGAAATAAAATTTTCAAATTGTTTATTTGTTTAGAGATAGTAATAGCCGTCACATGGCATTGCTTTCGCTGTCAAATGGCACCCAAACAACAAGCAAGAATTCATAAATTCATAAAAAAATATAAAAAATCCCGAGCAAGGCCGGGTACACATCAGCTAGTTATTAATATAGCGTATCGTTAACGCCTCACCAGGAGAACCTCTACTGAGGTGATGTTTTATAATAGGTGGCCCGACAGATGATCCCCCGATTGTTGATCCCTCCGACAGTTGATCCCCTAAAGGAATATTTCTGCTGTACGTCCTCATTTGTAAAGTAAGTGTGCAAAGAGGATATGCGGCCGTATAACCAAAGTCGATAAACTTATATCTGCAGGCGTCTTGAGTGGAACTCCGCTCCATAAAATGTTTTTACTAACAATATTGCCGGGTCACCGAAGGAGTATGCAGTGAGGATAGTAAGTCATGGAACTATTATAAAATATTCGTTTATTCATGTAGTTTCTTACCCATTATCATAGCGAAAGAATATTACAAGATAAGCAAATGAGGGTAGGGAGGATAGATCAACGTGAGAGACGTGTGATTTTAAAAGTAACGGTCGAAACATGCTTCCGATGAGCGTTCTACACATTCCGGTTTTTCCGTCTAGCTTTTTAAGCTCCGATAACATTCCCGAGTACACTGAAATACCGGCCCTTAGTTGAAGAAAACGTGTCGAAATGGATCGGAAAAAGTTCGTGGATTAATAACACTCCCGTTCCAAAGGGGGGGTAATACACTTACCCCAAACGAGAGTTTTGCTCGATAGTTAAGTTGTTTTTACATCATTTTCTCCACAATTTAGGTAATCGTAGAAAAATTATTCGGCAATCGACTTATATTTAAAAATATATATCCCGTTACTATTTTTTAAGATATTAAGTTAAATCTATTGAATTCCGGCAAAATTACTCTCCCCTCCCAACCCCCCCCCCCCAACACAATGCGCGTTTTTTCCGTTCGTATCCCCACTACTTCAAAAAAATCTCACCGCAAACAAACCGCAAGTACGGTCGTTATAAGTGCATTTAACTGGAAAAGGCTATAATAATAATGGGTTTTACCTATTTTACCTTTTTGCATTATTTACTTATTGACTGCTAGCTGTAAGCTAGATGGGCGATATCCGATTCTATCGGCAGTAATTAATATCTGTATTGGAAAGGGTAAAAGAAATATTAACAGTCACAGTGGCTTCATCATTTTATGGGGGACCCTAGTGACACCCCCATTCGGATTGTACGTGAAAAATTTCTTCAGGTATGTAAAGGTTAAGGAAAAGACGGTCCGATGGCCGAGCCTTCCAACATGGTTCCTTCGGTTAGGAGGGATGATTTCGGATCGTCTGTACTGTGCAGGCCCCAATAGTCTCGCTAAGCAGTGCTTCGAAACCTTTTTTTTAACCTCTGTACCCTCTGGCCCCCATACCTGAGATCCACTCTAGAATGCTACATAATACATCTGCCCTGATTATGGACGCTGTTAAGGCTATCCAAAACGTAGGCGGAGGAAGCGCAACACGGCATTTTATATCCTAAAAATTAATAATGATAAAATATTCTCACATAAAGTACAATTTCATAACCCACTGAGTTAAAATAATAAATTTTAGAAATTATAAAATACATTACAACTCGATATTTTTATACCCATCACATATTTAATTCCTTGGAATAGGCAATACGTCTCGCTAGGAATTAATATTAAGCTACCTCTAATTGCAAACCATAATATAATGATAGTGTTTGACGTTCGGCAGATTTACGCTAAAACAATCCTCACTCATCTTTATACAAACAAACGTAAATACTATGAAAACACTCGCATTACTAGAAATACTAAGATTTACTCTAAATTCCTGTGATTCATACGGCTTTTGGGCAACGGAATTTTAGGTACTTTGCGATAAAAAATTTCAACATTCTTCCATTTAGCATAAAAAAAACTGATTCACAAAAATAATTCAAACACAATGTAAAAAATTGAATTAAAAGTAATGTTAGGGCATTTACCGGAGCACTCACCCAAATTCCAAGTTATTGATTTAACCAGTTACGGAGCATATCTTAATTTTAATGTATATTCATAGGTATTATAAAATAATATGCAAAATGACTGCCTCAACACAGGCTAGCCTGGTGCCTAGTGAGGCGGGTTATCTGAACTTCAACTTAAAAAATAAATAAAGTTGCTTACCCATGAAGAAAAAAAGACGTTTTGATCAGAAATTTGTCGTATTTTTCAAAAAAATTGTGGTTTGTTTTTCTTTTTGGCACAGCTTTTCAGTCTATATGGACTGCACTCACTATCTAACGCCAAGTTTCCGAGACCTTAGATACAGATGCCTATTTGTCGTCTTTTCCGAGAAGCTGTGCCGCGTGACTTTTAGTAATTGCCAAAGTTGCCATGTCATCCGCACCAGTCCTGGTGAGTAACGTTTTTTCCCATCGTTTTCCAGCCAGACATCCATTCATCCTTGCATTATTCCCTCACACGATTCCATAGAACTTCTCGCAAGCAGATAGAAAACCAGATTGGATCAAATTTCTACGCTAACAAGGCGCAGGCAGTCGCACACAGCCACAGGTGAACCTGCCTGCCTTGCACTTGTGTGTGCACTTCGACAACAAGCGTCATTAGAATGCATAGTTATTACCTTTTATAGCATGTCCTATCACCATTCCAAAGGATAGTATTCTCTATGCTGAACTGTACTGGGTTTAATGTCGCTTGCTAATCTTTGTGACGTGCATTATTTGTCATCAATGCTAATTGTTATTATTATATCTAGTCTATAAATTAATATTACCCATACTGTCCGAAGTGGATAAACCTATGACTAGCTGACCACTGTTATTATAGTTAGCCCTCGAGAGAAAGAGACGGATGTGATTCAGGTTTCATTTGTCATTATTAGTTTGTGAGACGTTGCGAAAAATATTTCACAAATTTTATTCTTCATTTCTAATGTACTTTCCAGTGGCGTGCAGTCAATAAAAGGCTGAAGAGATGTGCCTGCCCCAAGAAAAAAGAAACTATTAAATAAAACGTTTTTCCACAAATTTGTGAATATTTTTGTCATAATCGTTCAACGAATAAATTGATTTTCTTTGACAAATTTATACTTTTATTGATATAATACTACAGACATTTTCAAATGTTAAAATAACAATTCGTATCCAAGCTTGAAACACTACCCTCTGCCTACCTTTGGTCATAGAGCAATGCAAGCGTGATTTTTGGGAGCGGTTCTACTGTGGAAAAAATGACAGTTTCTTCTCATATTGAATTGGTCCTTTACTTGTGTTCGGCCGAATATATTCAAGTAGTTATTCAGCGACTAATATCACTATAATCAAATACTCTCAAATGACAATACCTCCAGCTCTTGACATTTGCTGACAACGTGCTACACTAGCGCCCTCTAGCAGCCCGGGTTGTAGGAATTGGTTTTTTCTTACGTTTTAATATATTCTTAATAAATTATATAAATCGAAAATTCAATCAATAAATATTAGGAGACCTACATATGATTTTACTCCCTTTTAGCTTATGTATATGTATAGGGGCTGTTTTGACAAAGCTACGCGTGTAATCAAATATCATAGGCATCAAAATACTGGCAACATCTCTAGCGGCCCGGAATATAGCGTTCCCATAATAAATATTTTATTTTCTTTCTAAACGATTTAGAGCAGCCCTGGCCAACCCAAAAAGCACCCCGGGCCGCATTGACGACCTAAAACTTTCCAAGGGCCGCTCATACAGACATTATACAAAAATAATGACATTCTTTTTATCACAACAAATGGTACACTGATTTTAAAGACATTCTGAAGTATCCGATACTTAAAAAAATATATTTCTTCATACATGACCGCGGGCCGCACGTATGGGCGCAGTGGGCCGCGGGTTGGCCAGGGCTGATTTAGACAGTGTGCGAACAGCGATGCTTTAAATGTTAATACAATTCTAATAGTCCATTTAAAAAATAAAGAAAATGTATTCATGAGCAAAAAGGGAGTAAAATGACATGCAGGCAAATTTCAATTTCTATAGTTTATTAAAAATATATTTCACAGAGCATCTATTAACATGCATGCAAATGGCGGCGCCGGCGTAGTATCTCAGTGTACGGAGCTGCACGTATTATTATATTTGTACAATATTTGCTATAATTTACCATTTTATGAAATGCATGTTTAAATAAAGTACCTACCCATACGGACAAGGTGAAAGGAACAAAACACAGAGCTTTAATAATGATATGATAGCAGGTCGTCTGCATTACATGACATAACATTTTGTATTAGTTTGGTTAGTTAATAACTCCGACTCGTGCTGCCATCTAAAGTCTAATATCGGACTGCAATATTTTCATAGATTTACCGATATGCAGCGAACAAGGATGCTTTCAAATAACTTTTGTATTAATTAGCATTTAGTAATAAAGATAAAAGTTTTCGGTTAAATTTTGTAAATACAAGAAATATGTATGAGTTGACAAACACCGTGCAAAAATGACGGGGAAATTAATTAATGCCATAATTATGACGCACTTTTCTTTGGAAAATAAGTATGTCACATTTCGAACCTTTATAGGTGCGACTAACTTTCCAACGTTCGGACGAATGAAAATTTTTAACCGAATTATATTCACTTACTATTGAAAGAATCCAACGCAAATTCTTAAGATACGTAAATTTTAGAATGGGTATTCCAAACAATGATTATTTATTGATTAAATTTAGTAAAATTATCTGAACGAAGAATTATTTGCGATTTAAAATGTTTATTTCAGATTTTTAATTCAATGTTTTATACCCCTGAAGTGCTATATTTGATTGCTTTTCATGTACCTGATAGGACAAGACAGTGCCTACCATTTTATGGCGAGAATTCAACTCGAGCGTCGCAATATTATTCCCCTATGCGACGGATTCAACATCTGGGGAACAAATACTTGGATGTTGTTGAAATATTTGGCACATCAATGCTACAGTATAAGCATGCCTTATAGCAGTGCTCCGCAACCTTTTCTCATCTACGGCACACCAAAATTCTACCTAGAATTCCGCGGCACACCAAAATTCTACCTAGAATTCCGCGGCACACCAAAAGCTATAATATATAGGTATTAAATTGAATTTTACAATAAATTTTCGTACATTGCATTTGACCGCGGCACACCTGTATTCGGCTCACGGCACACCAGTGTGCCACGGCACACCGGTTGCGGAGCACTGCCTTATAGTACGGTTTTTTCATAGAGTAGAGCTAGCTTATTTGGAACTTAATTTGGAGCTTATTTGGAACTTAAAAGTTCCAAAATAAATACATATTAATATTTGAGGACAGTTTGAAGTTATTCAGTCATTTTAAAGGTATAAGAACATAATTAATTATTCTCCGGGTGCAAAGTAGTGGAAGTTTTAGATTAGACATTAATGTTTTGTGGCAGATATCATTTACAGGTTGTCTCAACTTATATTGAACATATCTAAGGAACCTCCTTTGTACTTTCTCTAAGCGGTGTAAGTTACTAGTATAAATAGGAGAACATACAGGAGATGCTCGTATACTCTAGCTGCAATCTCTCAGCTTATATTGAACATATCTAAGGAACCTCCTTTGTACTTTCTCTAAGCGGTGTAAGTTACTAGTATAAATAGGAGAACATACAGGAGATGTACTCGTATACTCTAGCTGCAATCTCAACTTATATTGAACATATCTAAGGAACCTCCTTTGTACTTTCTCTAAGCGGTGTAAGTTACTAGTATAAATAGGAGAACATACAGGAGATGTACTCGTATACTCTAGCTGCAATCTCAACTTATATTGAACATATCTAAGGAACCTCCTTTGTACTTTCTCTAAGCGGTGTAAGTTACTAGTATAAATAGGAGAACATACAGGAAATGTACTCGTATACTTTAGCTGCAATCTCAACTTATATTGAACATATCTAAGGAACCTCCTTTGTACTTTCTCTAAGCGGTGTAAGTTACTAGTATAAATAGGAGAACATACAGGAGATGTACTCGTATACTCTCACTGCAATCTCAACTTATATTGAACATATCTAAGGAACCTCCTTTGTACTTTCTTTACGCGGTGTAAGTTACTAGTATAAATAGGAGAACATACAGGAGATGTACTCGTATACTCTAGCTGCAATCTCAACTTATATTGAACATATCTAAGGAACCTCCTTTGTACTTTCTCTAAGCGGTGTAAGTTACTAGTATAAATAGGAGAACATACAGGAGATGTACTCGTATACTCTAGCTGCAATCTCAACTTATATTGAACATATCTAAGGAACCTCCTTTGTACTTTCTCTAAGCGGTGTAAGTTACTAGTATAAATAGGAGAACATACAGGAGATGTACTCGTATACTCTAGCTGCAATCTCAACTTATATTGAACATATCTAAGGAACCTCCTTTGTACTTTCTCTAAGCGGTGTAAGTTACTAGTATAAATAGGAGAACATACAGGAGATGTACTCGTATACTCTAGCTGCAATCTCAACTTATATTGAACATATCTAAGGAACCTCCTTTGTACTTTCTCTAAGCGGTGTAAGTTACTAGTATAAATAGGAGAACATACAGGAGATGTACTCGTATACTCTAGCAGCAATCTCAACTTATATTGAACATATCTAAGGAACCTCCTTTGTACTTTCTTTAAGCGGTGTAAGTTACTAGTATAAATAGGAGACCATACAGGAGATGTACTCGTATACTCTAGCTGCAATCTCAACTTATATTGAACATATCTAAGGAACCTCCTTTGTACTTTCTCCAAGTGGTGTAAGTTACAAGTATAAATATGAGACCATACAGGAGATGTATACTCAGGGGGGGGGGCGAACCGCCCGGGCGCCCCTATTAGGAGAGCTGCAAAATTTGCTCGTGCTATACTATACACGACCAGATTGATGCAGAATTTTTAGTTTTATTAAAAATAACAGTTTCGTGCGGTAAGTCCACAGGTAGAGAAAGCTGTGAGTCAGTCAGACGAATTGTTCGATAAGTTAGCTCTGTCCCGCTTGGGGCAGATTATGATTATGATTCCGCCCCGGGCGACAATGGCCCACACTACGCCACTGCCACCGTGTATACTCCAGCTGCAATCTCACAATGGAGCAGTAAAGGAGTTGATAAATGTTCCAGCTCGTACGCACTGTAATAATAATAATACTCGGATGACTTGTGCGAGTGTAGCGCCGACTTTGTGAAAAATCACCTCAGCGGCGCTCTACAAATACTACTTATTGTGTACAAACAGATACAGAAACATACTTCCCTGCAACTGGCAGCTGGCAGCTGGCAGTTGCAGGTCACTCCAGATTTAAACGTTATATTACAAAGTTATCGCTTGAGAAGATATGATTTTACACGCACAGAAAACACTGCACATTGCATTATTATTCAGTTACTCTTTAAATCCTATTTGTCATTCATATTATATTTATTAGAAGGTTATTGCCAAAAGAAGAGTACGTATTTATAATCATCGCGTTTGTTTGTTTCTAGTTACTAACTAACTAACTAACCAACCATCGCGCCATTTCTCCACAGGGGTAGGCAGAAAGGACGGACCGCCAAACAACTCGATCTTGCTTCATTCACATTCATACGTCGTTTCATACATTCTCTTCTGTTATTCCGACTTCTGACATGGCCCGATTCACTTGATCCTGCCATGTCTTCCCCGGGCGTCCCCAGCTTCTTCTTCCATTCACATTCGCGTCATATTCTTCGTACACCCTTTCTTAGTTCATTCGCTCTACATTACTCATTACGCTTACATCAGCCTTGCATTTTTTACGAATATCATTATTTTTCTTGCGACCATAAATAATATGATTATAGAGCCATAACTCCAAAAAAACGCAAGATGAGCGGCAGCGGTCCAGTGATTATTGTTCGATCGGCTTGTTGTTTGGCAGTTGTCTTGACCAGTGTTATAAAGCAGCGTGCAGCGTGTGAAGCCGGTGAATAACACACCCGTGTTATTAGGCCCCTCACAGCCAAAAGAAAACGACGTAAGGCGTGAGGGTGAGGAACAATCAACTATTGATCGATCCCAATCAAACTGATTAGAAACGGCGGAACTGCTCCAGGGGAGTGTCACGCATTTTGCTTGTTGGTCTAGTAGCCAATTCCAGTACAAGTCGCAAGTCGGGGTCGGCTGGCCGAGCCACGCCTGGGAAGTTATTGGCGGTTATTCTTAGTCTGTTTGCTCGAATTAGTCTGCAATTACTGATCTCCCCGTATGTATACCCACCACCCACCTACTCCATACGCTGCGATATCTTAGCTGGTGTTTCTCAAACGTGATATCTGCGAAGAAGCTATGTGTGGGTTTAACTTGTAGTGCGCCGAGATTGTCCATCGGAAACGCTAACTTTGTATCCGTTGAACGCCGGCGTGTATTTGTAGAATATAAGTAGCTTTTCTGGGGAGACTACTTATCATAAATATCTTAACACGTTATCTGGTAAGACGGTACAATTTACAAAAACATTATTTTGCTAAAAACAAGTTAGTTATTATGAAAATTACGGAAATATTACATCTCGGGAGCTCGGCGTTCCAAAAGTTAACTCAATTTTTATATAGGTAATCTCGGCTATGGCAGAAAATCTGATAGACTAATAAGTCATTTCAACATTTGCATAGTTTTAACAATAGAAAAACTCAATATTAAGTATGTTACCAATTACGTTATTATTTACTTTAAACATAATTAGTTCGTAAACATTATATTGATGTTGACATTTTCGACAATTCACGGCAGGCACGCCATATAGGAGTCTTTATTATGGCCGGCCGAGTCCAATGAATTCAATACCGAAGGCGCTGGACTTACTCTGAGTTCGCAACTCCGGATTTACTCATTCCGAACTCAAGGAATGGCAAAGGTTTTGGATTGGAGTCAGAAACGAAAAGCGTCCCTATTCAATAGAGTAATATGAACGACTTTTGCTTCCGGAACGGCGGCCCCGTGCGGATCGAAAGGAACGAAGACCGAGTCCGAGGAATCGAGTCCGTGTGGCTAAACTCGGAATTGGAACCGAGTTCGTAAAATAAGTAAACGAACCACCTCTTCGGTCGGCATAGATTAACCATGACGGAAAATGTCACCTTTAGAACTAGTGACAAAAAAGATTATTATCTAGCGAGGTGGGTACCTTTTTACAAAACGTAATTCTTCATTAAAAGGCTTATTTATGCTATTTAAAAATAAAATAAAAATGTATTATAACATAATGTAATTGTTTTTAAAAGTTTTGATTCGAAATCTTATGTCACTTGATGATATTTCATCAATTTGTGTTTTCAAATAATCTCTTACCAATCTATTTAGGATTTTTACTATGTGTCACCGGAATTCCGCAGTTAATCAAGAAGTCTTTAAGCCTAAGGAAGAAGATAAGGAATCTTAAGTGCGGGAATTGCGCTCCTGTCCTGAAGTAGGTGACAACAGATATGTGCCTGTTAACTTGTAACTAGTTTATGGTGAGCCCAAATTCTATATTATACTCTCCATTACCTCAGTGAGCTGGCTTAAATATAAGATTGCCATTAGCAAGTGCCGCTAGCACTTAAAATACACTTTAAAATTCTTCCAAATAAAAACATATAAAACCCTACAGTAGCAATAGGCAGCCCGCTCACTGGGTAGAGAAGATTATCTCCACATGTATGCACCTCTAACCACAGTTGACACGGGAAGAGGTAGAAATGTTCCCTGGCGCGTACTGTACACACAAAAAGTGTACAGTACGATATGGGAAAATGCGTGGTTTCTTCAAGCGGATAATGATATGAGTATATAATCTACGTGCACGAGAAGGTTAAAACCTCGTTTGCGCGACGCTGAACGTTAATTGTTCAATTTGTAAAATTCACGGAAGAACCCCAAATAGCGCCGGACCGACGCGTGTCACTGGCCATTGGACAAGTGGACAGTGGACATGCGCGTGACCGTTCCCGCACAATGGATACAATGCCCGTCTACGGGCTACGGCGCTACAACGCTACGAGCGCAACTTGTTGCCTTCCGATCACTTGTAGTTTTAAGGGAGAATAACCGCGTCCCCACCAAACGAATAAATCGAGCAAATTTTACATATTAACAAAAACATTGAAAAAAAAATTGATTATCGGCCTTTTGACGCGTGAGCGAGTGTTTTCCGGCGGTCTGTTATCGCGTGACGGTGTGGCGCTATTCTTTGGCCGGGCCGAGTTAGCCGAACCAGAATCAGCATCGCTTCAGTGTTCAGTATTCAGTATTCAGTCGCCCGCTCCTCGTATGGGCGGATACCTGTCCGCCTCCGCGAGCGTCCAGCGTTTATCTGTCCGTAGTCCGACGCGTATGGCGCGTTATATCAATCTCTTTAAAACCAAATTGCGCCCTTCCCTCGATCAAAGAGAGATTGACGAATGTCAGGTTGTTCTTAATACGCGGAAGTGACCCGCTTCAATTTTTCTTCGATTGTAATGCATATTTTATGTAATGAATATTGTTTTTAAAGTAGTGTTTACTCTTTGTATTCAAGACGGTGCCATGTTGCACAAGATTCGGGAAGACGGACAAGTTAACTGAACACTGAACCAGCTCCGTTAATGAAAGTGTTTTCTAGAGAGTTATATGAATGAGATGACTTTGACCTGCAAAGTTTGTTTAATTGTTTCACTGCAGTTCATTAAACTAACTCTGTTTTGACCAAATTGGTCCCTAAATGGCTCTAGAACCCTTCGACGTATATTTACGGATATTTTGGTGTTGCTTTATGGATAGAGCATTATGAAAATGTGAACAAAGAAACAAATCGAACAAGAATATTAAATCAATTGAAACAGTTGCTCTGAAATAATATTAAAAAAAAAAACAAAACAATTTGTGACTTTTTTTAATAATGACAATTGTTTCGGCTTACTGTGACATTTTTCCAAAATTTTAATTAAATTAAAGTGAATCGCGCAATTAAATATTTTCTGATAGTCTGTGATTGTGGTGCGTTTTTTGTAGAATTTTAGCATTGCCATTCTTGTTGCTTAGACATGAGGGAACAGAACTGGACTGGGTCCGGGGCCAGCATGCGCTACGCCACTCCCTACCAGGGGAGGGTCATGCAGGGGAACGGTGTTGTCAAGCCATTAAATAGGAATTCAGGTAAATATTCATTTATTTGGGGTTGAAAAGCTGACAAATGCTCGCCGTATCTCCCGATCAAAGACCCGCAGCACACTGCCACTGGTTGTCAAAAATTTCACTTGCGGGTTAACGAATATTATATAATATATTTTAGAGAAGAAAAAAAAACACTTTTAACATGTATCGCTTTTGATATTGAAATGAATTGTTTTTTTTTACGGAATACGAAATGGATTTTGTTAATTTAATTTTATTGTTAATTTATTTAATTGTTAATTTATTTAATTTTTTATTTTACATTTGGGAAAATTAACAGCAAATCTATAAATTACATATCTGTAACAATAAATCATGCCAATTATAAATTTTCTATTGCTGATGATGAATACTATGAATAAAGTGTGACAATATAGAGTTTTACATCAGTTATCTTAAACTATGTCAGTCAGGGGATGGGAGGGTGGAGTGGGATAAAGGTACAAAGGACAAGAGTACACGGAATGGTGGTTTAAGTTATCTAGTTTTAGTGCGGTCGTGTAATGGATTTTAATTTAATATCACCTATAGTTGAGTTAAAAATGTCAATGTGGCAATAATTTAAGTAGAATGAGTATGTAGATCTGTAGATAGAGAGTTTTGTTTGGAATTGGTTTTACAAAGAGGGATATAAAAAGCATGTGGCTGTCTGCTCTTGCGATTTGGGATATGTAGATAAGAAACTTATAAAATCACAATATTTTATTGTACCACTAACACATACACTGTATTTATTGTAACACTAACACATACACTGTATTTATAAGTTTTTTGAAGAACTTATGCTTTATACTTTCAATAAAACTTTGTATAACCGGTTTGCTCATGAATACTCTGGTAAATGAAGTTCTTTCACTAATAATACTTTTTATATCGAACAATAATTATAGAGTTTAAAGTCACCCAAATTAACTTCAAAATTCGCCAAAACTAAAAAAAAAACATATTTAAAATACAAAACAAAAGTGAAAAATAAAAATTTCCACACTAATCCAAAAACAGAATGCGCACGTGTCTTCAGATGTCCCAAATGCAATAGTACCAATATAACAAGGTGTTTTGATGACATGATTTTTTATTCACTTTTAAATAACGATTTATAAATTCTACGTAATATATAATGAAAGTTATATATTCAGAATCGGCGTTTGGTGACGTGTATGTATACACATTTTTAAAGCCATTATATTTTTCACTGGAGTTCCTTATTGAGAGGTTTGGACAAGAGATTTTTTATTGGGATTTTTAAAATATAAATATAATATTTATTATCCAAAAGAGATGTCTAAGAAAAATTATAAATTCCGGTTATCTGGATTCTTATAGAAATTCTTATAGATTCTTCCTATTTAAAGTATATATATATATATAATGGAGTAATGCCCGTTGGTACGATCATCTCCAGACAGGTTTGCACTAAAACACTCAACACAAACACACGACAAGATTTACAGAAAACCTACTAAACCACAAGCCAACGAAACAATGTTTCAAAAAGGACCTTACTAGATGGCAATTGGCGTATAAAACAACCTTCCACGCAACATCAAACAAACACACCATCTACTTGTATTTAAATCATCGCTAAAAACATTATTTCGTAACAAATGTCACTACACCTTAAACGAATACTTTGAACACATAGATTGAACGCACTTAGTCGTAGATTAAACTTCTCTATATATTAAATATACAAAAAGGACCTGACTAGATGGCAATTGGCGTATAAAACAACCTTCCACGCAACATCAAACAAACACACCATCTACTTGTATTTAAATCATCGCTAAAAACATTATTTCGTAACAAATGTCACTACACCTTAAACGAATACTTTGAACACATAGATTGAACGCACTTAGTCGTAGATTAAACTTCTCTATATATTAAATATACAAAAAGGACCTTACTAGATGGCAATTGGCGTATAAAACAACCTTCCGCAACATCAAACAAACACACCATCTACTTGTATTTAAATCATCGCTAAAAACATTGTTTTCGCCAACAGTATCACTACACCTTAAACGAATACTTTGAACTTTTATAGATTAGAACACTTAGTCGTAGATTAAACGCTTCTCTATATATTAAATATACAAAGGACCTTGCAGATGGCAATTGGCGTATAAAACAACCTTCACATCAAACAAACTTTTTTAATTTAAATCATCGCTAAAACATTTATTTCGTAACAAATGTCACTACACCTTAAACGAATACTTTGAACACATGGAGTTAGACACTTAGTCGTAGATTAAACTTCTCTATATAGTAAAAATGTACAAAAAGGACCTTACTAGATGGCCAATTGGCGTATAAAACAACCTTCCACGTAAAATCAAACAAACACACCATCTACTTGTATTTAAATCATCGCTAAAAACATTATTTCGTAACAAATGTCACTACACCTTAAACGAATACTTTGAACACATAGATTGAACGCACTTAGTCGTAGATTAAACTTCTCTATATATTAAATATACAAAAAGGACCTGACTAGATGGCAATTGGCGTATAAAACAACCTTCCACGCAACATCAAACAAACACACCATCTACTTGTATTTAAATCATCGCTAAAAACATTATTTCGTAACAAATGTCACTACACCTTAAACGAATACTTTGAACACATAGATTGAACGCACTTAGTCGTAGATTAAACTTCTCTATATATTAAATATACAAAAAGGACCTTACTAGATGGCAATTGGCGTATAAAACAACCTTCCACGCAACATCAAACAAACACACCATCTACTTGTATTTAAATCATCGCTAAAAACATTATTTCGTAACAAATGTCACTACACCTTAAACGAATACTTTGAACACATAGATTGAACGCACTTAGTCGTAGATTAAACTTCTCTATATATTAAATATACAAAAAGGACCTTACTAGATGGCAATTGGCGTATAAAACAACCTTCCACGCAACATCAAACAAACACACCATCTACTTGTATTTTAAATCATCGCTAAAAACATTATTTCGTAACAAATGTCACTACAC
Organism: Halesus radiatus; assembly: GCA_022606495.2. Lineage (NCBI taxonomy): Eukaryota > Metazoa > Arthropoda > Insecta > Trichoptera > Limnephilidae > Halesus > Halesus radiatus. The sequence goes on from JAHDVE020012118.1 coordinate 24,545, forward strand.
CTTAAGCGAATACTTAAACACATAGATTGAACGCACTTAGTCGTAGATTAAACTTCTCTATATATTAAATATACAAAAAGGACCTGACTAGATGGCAATTGGCGTATAAAACAACCTTCCACGCAACATCAAACAAACACACCATCTACTTGTATTTAAATCATCGCTAAAAACATTATTTCGTAACAAATGTCACTACACCTTAAACGAATACTTTGAACACATAGATTGAACGCACTCAGTCGTAGATTAAACTTCTCTATATATTAAATATACAAAAAGGACCTGACTAGATGGCAATTGGCGTATAAAACAACCTTCCACGCAACATCAAACAAACACACCATCTACTTGTATTTAAATCATCGCTAAAAACATTATTTCGTAACAAATGTCACTACACCTTAAACGAATACTTTGAACACATAGATTGAACGCACTTAGTCGTAGATTAAACTTCTTTATATATTAAATATACAAATATGTATTTTTATTTCATTTATATAAACATATATGTATTTTCTCTGGCTAATTATAAGAAATAGGATGTACTCGTACATAAGATAATAATAATAATACAATAAAGATGTTTTGAATTTAGAATTTTTAATTTGGAATTTGAATGGTGGCCCTCGTAGAAAATAAACAATTTCTTTGATAATGCTCTTAGCGATAATAAGTCCACTTTGATATTTGTATTGTTGTTACACAGTACAACAAACACAGCATTTGGACATAAAAACTTCCTATACTATGGTACTAAACTCTACAACAAAATCCCACTCTCCTTCTAAAATCACAACAGCCATAATAAATTTATAAATCAAATAAAACACTTGATGCGTTACATAGGGAAATCTGAAATACGAAATATATTAACAACAAATACAGACTAACACCGAAACCACTCAACTGCACTTAAAACTGCGTCCTAAAACGGGATTTGTTCCTAGTTGGGCAGTCAAAACGTTATTATTAAATATTTATCAAGAGCAAAAAGCTATTATAATGGGGAACAGGGATGATGAAAAGATCGTATCGGAGTATATATAGAGAGTCGACCGCGGAGAGGACAGTTATTATCTCTCAGTCATAGTGTACGAGTATATATTTAAATTTCATCGCATTTTGCGTAAGAAACGGGAGGGACTGCGCTGATGAAAAGTATGGTCCAAAACTGGGCGGTGAGATAAATAAGGTTGGGAACCTCTGGTTTAGACGAATAGTATAATAATTTTGTATGTAGGTATTTCAGTCGTTCTGAATTCGTTGGGTTTTATTTATTAATTCGCCACTATTTGTACTCGTATGAGGTCCGTCAAATAAAGTAATCATTACCCACCGAGACACTTCATACAATCATGGCGACGTCAAAATATTGTCGGTTCGAATAAATTAACACCAATCAATAACGTAGATGTCAAAGTTTATCTTTCCCTCATTCCATAATAATGGAAATAATACATTGTTGTCTTTGACTAGAAGTACCCAAGTACCGTCCAGTACCTAATATAAAGAAAATACTCGTACCTTTGTTTTTATAGACTAGACTAAAATTCACCAAAATTAATAATAATAATAATGTTTTATTATCTTATTTTTTTTATATTAAAAATGATGATATCCGCAGTCGGATTTCCCGTGCGATGATATTAAATTGATGTGCTTGATGAAATAAAATAATTGTAAGTTGAGGTGTTTTAAGTGCAGTTGATTGGTTTCGGTGTTAATCCGTATTTGATTCTCTCACCTAAACAGATTATATTATCTGCCTTCCTCCTATATTTATATTTATTTATTCATTTATTAACGCCGCGATGGGCTTTTACATATTTTAACATTTAAATGATTTTGTGTACAGAAAGAAAAAAGCTTTAAGTTAACAAAAAAATAACGTAATACATAGTAGGTATATAAGTATAACATATTTATGATATATATGTATGTCTAATAATGTACAAGTGCACAGAGAAGTTATAAGGGTAAAGTTTTTTTAATTTGTAGATAATTTTTTTTTTAATAAAAAGCCTGATCTACATGATACATAATATACTTGTGCATAATATAATATAATATGGGTGTACGTTATTGAGAAAAAAAATCAACAAGTATGTATAATATAAAAAATAAATATATATATATCGATAAGATATCGTCTAATTTTGTTATAGAACGTGCAATTATCAATTTTACACTAGAAACTAGAAACAAGATGAAGCCGGGGACGTCCGAGGAAGACATGGCACGATCAAGTGAATCAAATACTTGAGTCGGGCCATGTCAGAAGTCGGAATAACAGAAGATAATGTATGAGACGTTGTATGAAAGCGAATGAAGCAAGAAGTGTATTCCAAGATCGAGTTGTTTGGCGGTGCGTCCTCTCTGCCTACCCCTGCGGGGAAATGCCGTGATAGTTAGTAACTAGAAACAAACAAACGCGATGACTAATCAAAGGTAAACACTTCGCAATATTTACATTCCATGTCCAATTTCGTTGTACTATCTAACATTGACCTACAAATTTACTATCAGCTTTTCACATTATGTATCTTCTTTCTATTTAAATCAAACGCATGCAATCGTGTCCAATTCTCTTCCAGAGTGTGCTCATGTCATCAATTTACACAGAACAATAATTAACATCAGAAGTCCGTATAACGAGCGCAAATAAAATTATACCCACTAAAATATTAAGAATATCCTATTTATATTTCGTCGTCGGCTCATAAAGCTGAGTGATATGTTACTTAATCTTGTCAATATTACTCAATAATTTTATCTTTTTTTTGGTACCCAATTTTAAACGCATTTTTTTCCTCACGACCAACCTCGGCACCAACCTATCAAACACACATACATAATTGTTTACTCTATAATATTTGTATTTTTCTCATCTCTTCATAAGTACCTTCATACGTTTTTTTTCTCTATCATTCTTCACATCTCTTTATACTTTGTTCTAGATCTATTATATTACCACACTGTCAATACTAGCTTTTTTTCCTTCTATTTTTGTATAATTGCACATAATATGAACTAAACTTGACAATTTGACTGTCCTAAAACGGGATTTGTTCCCAGTTGGGCAGTCAAAGCTTTCTTACATTTTATTGTTTAATGTGTGTGTTTAAAATAAATATACACTTTGATAGTTATTGACCAATAACGTTAGCCTAAACACTGACTGGCTTCAACAGTTTTCGTTATCACTCCAATATAACCCATTCACGTAATTAGTGTCACATGACAACACCTCCCAAATTACATCTATTCATCAGTAGGATAAACCATCGATTTTGTCGATGAGGTAAATATACACTTTGAGAGTTATTGACCAATAACGTTAGCCTAAACACTGACTGGCTTCAACAGTTTTCGTTATCACTCCAATATAACCCATTCACGTAATTAGTGTCACATGACAACACCTCCCAAATTACATCTATTCATCAGTAGGATAAACCATCGATTTTGTCGATGAGGTAAATATACACTTTGAGAGTTATTGACCAATAACGTTAGCCTAAACACTGACTGGCTTCAACAGTTTTCGTTATCACTCCAATATAACCCATTCACGTA
>JAHDVE020012119.1:0-210627 GCA_022606495.2 Halesus radiatus
AATACCTCATTTTGAGAAAACTGGATTTGAAATTTTTTCGTAAAGACATCGCTCCGATGTAAAGTTATTTTGTCCACCTATAACATAACAATAGATGCAACATGTAAGTAATTTATCAACCTATCATATCATAGGTGTAAATGGCTACATTTATTAAGTTCCAAACGGAAACATTTGACATGTTTCTCCATTGAACTAAGAATGTGCTGATTTCATTATAATTCTATAAAGAATTATCCGACTACATAATTAGGACGAATTAGACTTATTTTTGTAATTGAAATATGAGAAGGGAGAGTTTCTTTACCATTTTTCATCATTAACTCAAAACCCAAAATTTTTGAGTTATTTCTCTATTGAACTAAGGTATCGATATATATTTATATTGATCTTCCCGCATTTGTAACTAGGAATAGGCGCAAACTTGTGATAATTATTGGTGATCGAGTTATTGCTAAAAAACAATACATATTACCGGATTTATCTCATAAGAAACAGACCCCACCCTCCTCTCACCCTTCTCCTTTCCCTTCAGCCTCACAACATTTCCCAATTGGGAATGCCATAGTCTCACTGGCTCCAGACGGTTGGGAGCAGTTAGGACTCTTGTGCGGTATTCATATTAAAAAAAAAGATTTTTCGCAAAGGTTTGTAAATGATTTTTCATTAACTTTTCAATTAGGTTATATTAAATTTATCAGGAATAACTCATTGAGGCTTATAAACCCCACTATAATGTTTAAAGATTAAAGAAGATAAGATCAACAAATCTTCATGAAAATATGAAGCAGGTAATAGCAAAAAACTATTAGTCCTTGTAAGACTAGAGTATCTGGCTTCAAGTCCTAGTTGAGACTGTTTTATTCATTTATTTTTTATTTTTTGTGTCCTTTATCTACTTCACATTTTTGTCTTCAATGATTGGGTTAATAATAATAATTATTAATAAAAAAAGTTCTGCATGGTAATTATTATTACACGTGACAGCTGTTTCGCCTTCCGAAGGGATTATCAAACTGTGGAGAAGCCACTTATATATATTATTTATATGTAGGTACTTATAATGACCTCAGAATGTTTTCATTTTTATACTAAACCTCTTATTACTTGAGTAAATAGACGGTTATTTTAATGGTTTTATTACACTGTAAAGTTTCCCTAATTAAGCCTTTATAACATCTGATACCTCATACCGCCAATCTATTAACTTTCTTCTTTATATATAATATAATATACACTATTTTTCTTGTTCCTTTATTAATATAAAATCACACGCATACATTTCAACTACCCTCCTACACCCCTTCTTTCCATACCCCATAACAAATCACTTTTAAATCTATATTTTCAATATTTTATATAATTATCTTTCTTCGAAAATTGCTGGATTAACTCATATATAATACCTAAGTGGAAACTTGTAAATGCTCAAATTTATATCACTTATTTATTATACTTTATTTTTGTGTAAACTGCTGGTCTCCCAAATAAACAAAAATAAAATAATGGCCATAATGATTACAGTTTAAACTACGGTTATCAATGGCAATTCCAAATTAGTTTTAATTTGAAATGAGAGGGTTTTGTTTTTCCCTGCATGATTAGACTAACTTATATTATGGGCTAAAATTGATTTCGGTATGAAGTGGGGACGAATTATATTATTTTATTCGTTTATTAAATTACCTTTAGGGTTAATAGAATTTGTATTAATTTCCAACGGAATTTATTATCTGCGAGAGAGGTTTTTATTTAAGAGATGTTTGGCAAATTGTGAAGGTATTTTATTTAAAATTTTAAACGATTTCATTAACTTTTTTTTTACTTATTGGAGTTTATAAACCTCATTGTAATATTTAATCATTGGAGAAGATAATATTATCACATCCCAAATGAAACACGAATCCGAAAAAACAACAGAAACATAAAAAGGGATTTAAAATGGGGGATAATATTATTTTTAGTAAATCCATTAGCTAAAAAAACCATATTAAATAAATACAAATAATTAATAATTAATAATTGATTATATTCTTTAGACTTTCATAAAAAGTCAATAGATGTCTCATATTAATAAAAATTCGGATATTAATCCGAGACACTGTCTAGTTTGCTATTGTGTTCCTTGGGAACTTTGTAATCATTATAAAGATAGCTGCCAATAATATGGGATAAAAAATGGAGATTAATATTAACAAATCTTGAACTTGAAGTATGATATCGGTGTAGATGGCGTAAATTGAACTGGTCTCATTAGCTTAGTCGGTAAAGCGGTGGCCCCGGATAGACAGAGGTCCGAGCCTGATACCTTTTTATTTTTCTGTTGTTTTTTCGGATACGTGTTTCATTTGGGATGTGTTAATAGTATCTTCTTCAATGCTTAGATCTTATTAATATTTGCAAAAAACATTACTTTATTGGTCAATTTGGCAGGTAAACCACGACTTAAATTGATGCCGTTATTTCATGACACACTTAGAAATGTTAATTGCCACGTGAATTAAGTTCGCTGACAATTCATTTATTGCATAATAAATAACGTGCAAGTACTTGGTCCGATACGCAAAAGTAATTAGAATTATTAATATACTCGTGTGTGTGTGGGCAACGAATCTAGAACTGCGCGCAATTATCAATCCATTCTTCCTAATTAATGTGTATACACATTTTATTCTTGTGATATTAATCATATCGGGACGAATTATGAAGGACCAAAAACAAAATGATTTTTTTGTAAAATGTTTATTCTATATGTTGTAAACGGTGACTGGATAAATCTACGCATGTACGAATCGGCACACTTTCTAAAAGTGATAGTCATTTAAAGTACAAAAAAACCTGATCTAACGTAACTTAATTAATAATATATGTAACGGACGTGTATTCATTCTACTTTTTTTGAGATGTTGATACCAATGAAATGAAACGATTACTCAGTTTGATAAGGGACTGCTACGACCCTCGGTTGAGGACGCAGTAAATAATTATTAAACTCATTTTTTTTATTATAACTTATTGAAGTTTGTAAACCTCATTGTAATATTTAATCATTGAAGAAGATAATATTAACACATCCCAAATGAACCACGAAACCAAAAAACAACAGAAATTAAAAGATTTCAGTCGCATCTGGGACTCGAACCCAGAACTGGGTATCGAGAAGGGGGCAATCATTTTTCAGGAATGAAAAATGATTGCCATTAAAAATAATTACCCCCAAGTGTGGAATAGATGTAGAATATTTTAAAATAAATATAGAAATAACTGGTACAGAGAGTCAGTTGTCTATCAAGAGCCGAACATATTTTTTCTTCCCTTACCTTCGCCTTCCCTGAAACCCTCCACATCTGCCGCGTCGCCAAGGCTCTGAACTCTGCCTGAGGAATCCTGGGACATACCTGCCTGAGCCCGCCAGGTCCAGGATCAGGCAGAGAACTACCTCATCCACTGCTACTACTTATAGCACTGGACGCGAGAGATCAGATGAGTGGCACCCCTATAAGGCATCCCCTGAAGAGATTGAGCGAGAAATTAACTAAGAAAATCCAGATTTTCTATAGTTTTGCATTAACAGTTCAAAATGTCTTCATTTTGGACAATGGAGAATGGTATCCATGATGAAAGTTGACGGAGAAATATCATTAATTGACAAACTAAAGTTTTTAAGACAAGATTTTTGTGCATAGCGCAAAAGGGTAACAATTATTTTTATAAACAATAATTATTAGCCTGAAACACTCATCCAAATTGAAAAAACCTTCCGAGAAAAGATAAATGTCGCCGACAGGACTCGAACCTGCACCCTTCTGATTGCCGGTCAGATGCTCTACCTTTACCATTAGTTTATCAATTAAGGTTTTTTCAATTTGGATGAGTATTTCAGGCTAATAATTATTGTTTATAAAAATAAGAGAAATATCAATTCATTATTATTTCTTGGTATACGGGAAGGGGTGTTTAACTAGATGAGTTACAAAAAAAAAATTGAATTACATTAAGTTTTTCAATTATGAGGGTTATTGCTCTAATGATAAATTTGTTTAAACCATTTTCTGGACACGTTTTAAGTCATATTTAATACGCTATACGACTTTTAATTAACCTACGTATTGCAACGTGATGTAGAGATGATGACACCACACGGTTTATATTATTTTGCTTAGAAACAAGAATAAATCCGTGCCATCAAATAGGTACCTTCTGCTAGCTAAGCAAAAATGTATAATTTTTTCTTATGAAATCAAAATCCCAAAGGAAAATATACACAGTCAGCAATTCTTACAAAATAGCTTTGCTTAAATGCAATTTTTTTAAACTACGTAATATTTTTGCGTTGAGAGACGATACAGGGCAGGTAATAATAATAATTATTATTATCGGATGATTTGTATAGCGCCGTTTTTTGAAAAATCACCTCAAGGGCGCTGTACAAATCCTGTCTAATGGGTCCTGTAGAATAGGACTGTATATGTAGGGACTTATAAGTGTTTAAAAATATTTCCCTCAGGGCCTATGTAATCTTTGAGGATGCTCTGTGGAGGGTATTTTTAAGGAAAAGAAAGAGAAGAAGTTCTGGGAAGGAATAATGTATGAGGGACGGGTAGAAATCTGGGGTCAGTATGTCTAAGAGTGACGGACGTTTGAATCCATCCCTCTCACTGCGAGGCGATGGGTTGGGGGAGTTTGTGAGGTCAGAGGTCCGCCACGCAGTCGGTGGGCAGACGAATCCACCGCCAAGATTTGGACAACCCTGGCACCTGTGTCAAGTCATCAAACGCAGCGAACCTCTTGGGGTGACCTATGGTAGAACTGCTGGTTATCCAATGGTTGGTTCGCCTCCCAAATTGAAAACAATTACAAATTTGATGAAATATATATATATATTTTTTAAATTGGATTATTTAAAAGTATTTTACAATAATTATGAAATATCAGTAGGTGTCTGTGGTATTACTGTAATATTTATTTTAATGCAATCTTAGCATTACTACCATCAGGCGGCCTTGGTGACGAGTGGAAGAATTATTCACGAAGCAATGTTTGTTTTCCAAAATCAACATTAACATTGATTAAAGACTATAAAAATAATCAGTGTTTGTCTGACACGTTTCTGCATGACGATAGTGAAATGTTGGTGACGAAATGCTCAAATTGCAAGAATTTTCTGTTTAATTTAACAAATTTTAAATCTTTCTGAAAATCATACTGTTTTGTTTTTAGTTAAGGTGAAAACAAAGATACAGAGAGTAGTATTAAAACAATGTACAATAACTGGAGAATTTATTTATTTATTCTTAAATTTGATTATGAAAACAAAAACATTAGCCACCCATCTCACTAGGACAATCCTGTGTTGAGATGAGCGGCAACACAATTTAATAATAAGCAAACAATAATAAATGAAAAAAACATCGTAAATATTAATAAGTAGATAATTGTAAATAAATAATAAAAATCAGATAATAATAATTAAATAATAATAGTAAGTTAATAATGATCAGTAAATAGTAATAAGCAAATAATAATACACATTAAATATTAAGTAAATATTGATAAGTAAATATTGATAAGTACATAATTATAAAAATGAAAATAGGTAATATGTAAATAATATAATAATAATATGTAAATAAAAATAAATAGTAAATAATAATATGTAAATAAAAGTAAAAATAGGTAAATAGTAATCGTAATAGTAATTAAATAGTAATATGTAAATAAAAATATGCAAGTAGTAATATGTAAATAGAAATATGTAGGTAAAAAATAAAATTATAAGTAAATAATAATAAGTAGTAATAAGTAGGTAATAATAAGTAAATAATAATAATAATAATTCACCTGCATCCTAACTATTTCTCACAGATTAACAACTGATTAATGAGTTTCTCGTATATAGGTAATAAAACGAATAAACAAATGTTTTTCTTACATTATGTTATTAATAATACATATTAACTATAATTTTAAATAAATTAATTAATAATTTCTTCAAACGGTTGGTAACTTTGTGGCGTCATTGTTAATTAAATAAAAAAATAAGAATTTAAAAAATAAAACAATAACTTTGTTTACATCACTTTTATTTATACTTTAGCCGACCGGGTTTCGCTACTACCGTAGCTTCTTCAGGGCAGTATACAACTAAACTATGAACTAAGATGCACATGTGTTATAGATTGATACAGACAGGCTAGTAAAGGGCCACGGGTGGGAGACCGGGAAGAGTATGTACTTTGTTTATTGGGAATAATTTAAGGATTGGACTTTTATTTAAATTTATTTGATTATTTATGAGTCTACTATTAGTGTTTTTGGCTTTCCTTATTTATAATGCTTCTAAGTTATCTAGTCGAATGCCGGTTACATTTTTATGCAGTAAACTAGTGCCTGCCCGGTCAGCAGGTACCTGCTGATCGCCCACCCGTGGCCCTTTACTACCCTGTTTGTATCAATCTATAAAACATGTGCATCTTAGTTCATAGTTTAGTTGTATACTGCCCTGAAGAAGCTACGGTAGTAGCGAAACCCGGTCGGCTAAAGTATAAATAAAAGTGATGTAAACAAAGTTATTGTTTTATTTTTTAAATTACAATGTCACATCACCAAGTTACCGCTTCATATGAAAATATAAAAAATAAGAATTTTTCTCCACTGTTTAATAACTGATGTTAGTAAACAGTGAAGAAAAATATTGTTTTAAAATAAAAATACCTCAAATTTAATAATTAAAAACTTATATACTAATAACAAATTAAAAAAAAAATATATGTATTTTAAATAACAGAGATAAAGATAATATTTTGAATAAGTCGGGGGTATATAAAGTAATTTGTAATTATTGCAACTATTTTAACATCGGAAAGACTTTTAGAAATTTCATTATTAGAGTTAAGGAACACCTAAGGTGTTTAAATAATAACAACTATTCTGAATTTGCAAATCATATTTTAAAAACCAATCATTCGTTCTATATAAATAAAGGTTTAGAAATTTTACGTACAAATACAACCGGTTTACAATTAGATGAATTTGAAATAAGAAAAAGTATTAGTAGCGAATTAAATTTAATAAATAATAAAAAAATTAAAAAATTAAAACAGCTCATATCTCTTAAATTTATTTTCATATTAATATTAATAATAATAATCATAATCATAATTTACTTTTTAATTTATGATATAAATTTCTTATTCAATGTTTTATAATTTTTATTCGCGTTTTTGATTAATTACTTTCATACTTTAATTAATTTTTGTTTATGTTTATAATTTTAATATTCTTAAAATATGTACTAATTTTTATTTTTGTCTATAGTTGAAATTATTTTTTAGTATTCCTATATTCCTGAGGACAGTATTGCTGTTGAAACATGTAGAGATATTTATTTATTTTTATAAAAGTGGTGTAAATAAATTTCATTTTTAATTATTTAACAAATAAATTAATGTTTTATATTGGACCTGGTTAAAGACCAGCAATCACTAATAAAAAGTTGCTTGAATTGGCTTAAGCCGTGTTTAGTGACCAAATCTGAATTGCCAGAAACTTCTCCATCTTCTTCTTCTACGTGTCCTCCCCCCATACCATTCAGCCTCATAACGTACACCAATCGGGGAAGCCATAATCTCACTGGCTCCGGTTAGCAGGGAGCAGTTGGGTCTCTTGTGCTGTATTCACATTACAAAACAAAAACAACAAAAAACACTCAATATCGAAGTTGTAATAAAATTGATTGAGAAAAATATGAAAATCAAATATGTTGGTAATACTTCTTATGTTATGCTGGATAATTCTTAGACTCCATGAATTCTAATTAAAGTTATTCATGTAATCTAAGGTATATTATTACTCTAAGGACCCAACCTTCTTTTCATCCATTTTTTTCCTCTGCTTCCACTTCCTAGAACCTCACAACAAACCCCAAGCCTCTGGATCCAATGTACGATGTTCCAACTGGGGTTTATTGTGAAGCTGAAAGGAGGATGAGAACCAGATGGGGGAGAGGAAGGTTGTTAAGTAACTGGCTATTCAGACCTAACCACCAACTAAACCCGGCTAACGCCATTTCAACTTAACCTTGGTTGGGTGGAAGAAAAATTTATGTAGATATAGTTATGTATTATTTAGATATAGTTATGTATTATTTAGATATAGTTATGTATTATTTAGATATAGTTATGTATTATTTAGATATATTTTGAACAAATAAATGTTTGGGATGAAATAAAATTTTCAAATGAATGTTTCATTGCTTAGTGATAGTAATAGTCGTCACGAGGCATTACTTTCGCTGTCAAATCAATTATGGAATCCAAACAAAAAGCAAGAATTCACAACTTTATAACTTTAAACAGATATACATTAGCTAGTTAGAAAATAAAATTTCAAACAATATCAAGGAACGTCCCGTCAATAATAATAATAATAATGACACGTCATTTTTTTTTTTTAAATACATTTTTTCCTGAGGGGGGAACCATTGGTTTCGAAACATGTAGATATTTATTTATTGAATATTAGTTGAAATAAAATAATGTTCTTTATTCAATTTAAATAATAAGTAAATGATAAAAATACTTACTATATACATTTTCCGAGAATATACTTGTGGGCAGGTGTTAGCACGGATAAAGTTTGTAGATACCATTATCTTTATAAGCATATTGAACCATCAAACACACATAAAACCATCACCGTTACTTCAACCAAAATAAATAAAATTGAATAGAATCGACATTGAACCAAAATAATAAATCGACGCTAACTTCTTGCATTAAGGGGGAGAGTAATGTCGGAGTGGAATTATATATTAATTTGAAAAAACGGATAATATTATTACACAATGCGGTAGACATAATGTTTTTAAAGATAATAATAATAATATCTTTATTGTAATTAAATTTAACTATAACTAAAAGACACGTATAATATAATAATGTAAGTGTACAGTGGTTTATCAAGTAAAATAGAAAATAATATAATAAAAGTTAAATGTTGATGTTTCACATAACCCGTCTCACTAGGCTAGCCTTTGTTGAGGCAGTAATTTTGCAAATTATTTTATAATTTAAAAATACCTATGAACATACATTTATGTTAGAGTGGAAGATACTCTCAGTATCGCCCTGGTGAAATACCACCGTTCAGAATTGAAACGTTACTTGAAATGGCTTTTAGCCGTGTTTGGTGACCAGATCTGAATAGCCAGGCATTTCCCCAACATGCTCTTCCCCTTCTCCTTCCCCTCCCCTATACCTTCAGCCTCACAACATTACCCAATTGGGATGCCATAGTCTCACTGGCTCCAGACGGTTGGGAGCAGTTGAGACTCTTGTGCGGTATTCATGTAAAAAAAAAAGTTCCGTAAATGGTTGAATCAATAATTTAGAATTTGGGTGAGTGCACCGATAAATGCCCTGTCATTACTTTTAATCCAATTTTTTACATTGTGTTTGAATATTTTTTGTGGAAACAGATGTTTTTATGCTAACCGGAAGAATGTCGTAAATTCTTATCGCAAAGTACCTAAAATTCCTTTGCTCAAAAGTAGTATGAATTACAGGAATTATTAATTACATTTTATTTTTATTTACATAGGCTTAGCATTTATTTTATCAAAATCAAATAAGAAATATAATTTTTTTTCTGATCGTCCAACGTATGTTTTACAAAATATTTTACAAAGTTCAATATTCTTAAAAAATACTTCGAAGGTTTTTTTAATATTATATTTATATATGAAAAATAACAAAATGATGTCGTCATTGGGATTTCCCGTGCTGAGGATTTCATTTACAAAATTAAAAATTAAGTTGTATTATATTGATAAAAAAATAATATTTGTAAAGTGAGGTGTTTTAAGTGCGGTTGCGTGGTTTCGGTATTAGTCTATATTTGGTGTAAACAGATTTTCTATTTCAGATCTATGTAACGTATCCAGCGTTTTATTTGATTTTTAAATTCATTATTGTTGTTGTGATTTTTGAAGGACTGTGGGATTTTTAATGCGGATTACAAAACGTTAACGGGGAGAAGAGGGACGTCGGAGAGTTTTATTTATTAATTCAAAATAATGATAGTATTATTACGCAATACGATAAACATAATGTTTTTAAACAGAAAATATTGTTTAAATATTTTATAAATTTACATAGGCTTAGCATTTATCAAAATCTAATCAGAAATATTACTTTTTTCTGACCGTCCCATTGTATGTTTTACAAAATATTTAAAATACGAATATGATTTTTAAAGTGGAGAAAAGTATGTTTAATAATTTGTCGTTGCGGTTTTCTAAATAAACGTAACGAAAAATTTGTAATTAACATCACAAAAAAAAACATTGTAATAATAATAATAATAATCGGACCATTTTTATAGCGCCGCTTTTGTGAAAAATCACCTCAGGGGCGCTGTACAAATTGTAGTCGGAAAGTAGCGGGAAAGGATTGCAATTATTTTTCTCCACTTTTAAAAATTATTTTCACATTTTCGGATGGTCAGAAGCACATGTAAAATAAATAAAAAAAACTAATAAAATATAAATTTCTTTAAAGCATTATGTTCATCTTAAGTAATAACATTATAATTATTTTCAATTAATAAATAACCCCTCTCCAACGTCCCTCTCCCCCTTAACAATGCGTGAAATAATATAGAAGCAGCGAGCTTCCAGTGTTAAAAACATCGTATATTTAACGATACGCAACTTTCTACATTTATAAAGATTGTAAATTTCGACATATTTATTTATTTTGGCCATTTTTACGGCCGGAAAATAGCCGTAAATCACTCAACTGTTTTAAAAAATGAGCGCATTCCGTCTTGAAGTGTTATTTTTTCAATGTTATTACTCGTCCTCCTAGTATTTAGTATTATAAAGCTGAACTACCCAATCTCTACTTAAATTTTATATATATATATAATTCCTTAATACTATTTGATTTATTGTAATAACTAATTGAAGGTTATAACCCTCATTGCATTACATAATCATTGAGAAAGATAATATTAACTAATTTCAAATGAAACATGAAACAGAATCATCTTCAACGATTAAATATTAAATCTTTACATGTAGCAAACACTTTGTGGGAATACAAAATTATAAAAAATAAAATAACTTTCCAGCCTTTTACATCGGTAAAACGGCTAGAAACATTCAAATAAGGGTGGTCGAACACTTGAGATGTCTACACAGTGTCGGATTTTCAGAATTCGCCACCCACCTTATCGATAAAAATCACTCATTTAATAAATCTTCAGGAGGAAGGTTCAGGTTGAATCGAAACCGGTTGGATGAAAAAATAATAAAGTGGAATTAAAACAAAGTTATTTTATTTTTTATGATTAAATATTACACTTAGAAAGCTTCAATAAGTTATTCCAATATATTGAATATTCTTTCTAGACTCGTAGAAGATTTAATAGATATCCCATATATATATACATAAAATGATAGGTATATTCGAGATACTATCTAGATTGCACATATATTCAGGTAAAGCTTTGCAATAATACAAAGATAGCAGCAAATACTTTGGGAATTAATTGGTGATAATATTGGTATGTCTCAAATTTGAGGTATGATATCGATAAAAATTACGTAAAGTAAACAAGTTTCATTAGCTTAATGGTTAGAGTGTTGACCCTGTAATACAGAGGTCCTGGGTTCGATACCCAGATGCGACTGATTTATTTATTTTCTGTGTCTTTTTCTGTTTCATGTTTCATTTGAGATTTGTTAATATTATCTTCTTCGATCATTATATTAAATTATTTTTTATTGCAATTCTTCCATAGAATTGATAGATTTTTTAACAAGTGTCAATTTTGCAGTTATTTTTTTATGAAATGGCGATAAAAATAGACTCAAATCCTTAATTTCAGGTCGATCGGTCCCATGGTGCAAGAGAAAACGACATATAATTTCCGACTCCAACGGTTGCAATTCCTCCATAGAATTAAGAGATTTTTTTGAAAAGCATCATTTTTGTACGTTTTTATTATGAAATTGTGTTAAGGCTATCAAAATAAAAACAAATCCAAAAGTTCAGGTTGATCGGTCGCACTGTGCCAAAGAAAACAACATTTAAGTTCCTACCCCAACAGTTGCAATTCTTCCAAAGAATACACTTTTTTTTCACAAGTGTTATTGTTCCAGTTTTTTTATTAAGTTAAGACCATCAAAATAAAGACAAATCCAAAAGTTCAGGTTGATCGGTCCCGTGGTGATTTTAATTGACTTTATATGATTACAATCCTGAGGAATGTTAACATTAACCGAATTATAATGTATCAACTAAAGTGGTTTAACAAACTCTTTTCATTAAGTTTATTTATAATATCTGTGCGAGGAGAGTCCGAATCACTAATTAACATAACATTATTTGTGAAACTTAATGATGTCAAAAATATGATGTACACAATATCAAAATGTCTAATAGAAATTATCTATCTTGTCTATCTACCAATGGACAAGAATAGGAGGAAGAAGATGAGATGAGATGAATTTAAATAACACAAATAACTTAATCTGTAATAACACTATTGCTAAAGTAACGTAACATTGCGCATTACATAACCTCACATTTCCGCTCTAGCTTCCCGCGTCTCGCAGGCGCCATTTTGCTTTTTGTTTTGCTGTAAGTAATTTTAGACCTGTGAGAAATTAACGCGATGTTCTCGGAAAATGGACTCCCGACATTTGCAGGGAAATGTCTAGTACAACAAGTGATTAGTCAACTTTTCCAAATCTGCATTTTAAACACGAGTAACGAATGGCTCCGGGTCTAGAGGTCGCTATTGTCTAGGACAGCCAGGTACTTCTATTCTATCTATCTATATTTATATATATATATATATATATAAAGAAGAGTGTTTGTGATTGGGTAGGTTTTTTTTAATTTTATCTACAGTTTTATTCGGAGCTCGATGAAATTTCGCACACTTGATGGTCAAAATAAGTGAAAAATTTCTATGTAGGGGTCGGGGTAGTGATAGGGATAGTGGTAGGGGTAACATATCACAACCTCAACTTTTCCCCAAACCATTCATATGTACAGTATATATATATAAAGAAGGGTGTCTGCGGTTGGGTGGGCGAATTTTTTAATTTACAGTTTTATTTCGAGCTTCATGAAATTTGCATATTTGACTTTCAAAACAAGAGAAAGGTCACTGTCTACAAGAGATTTCTAAAAACCATCCCCATCCCCCTTTCCCTCCCCTTAAAGCAGAATGTTGGTACGTCTTGATGAAATTTTGCACAATTGCCGTTCAATATAATAGGGAAATTACTGGATAGGGGTATGGGTAGGAGTAACATATCATATCACATGGGCAACCCCACAAATAATGAAATACAGAATAAATACAATTTTTGTAGGTTTATAATTATATGATGTGCATTTTATGGTACATTATTTGCACTGTGAAACTCGTTAATATGAAAAACATGAACCAATTATTATTGAAATAAATCTAAGTGATTGTTTTTATTAAAATTAAAATTAAATACATTTCATGGACGAATTTACGAATTTTACGCCATTGTGGGAAATTTGTCTTGCTCGTAATATTAACGGAATTGGAGATATATAAATTTCGAAAAGAAAGTCTTTTTTGTAAGGTCTAATAAACTTTTTTAAACATTTCATCACAATGCCCCGAACCTAGCAGTGCTTTATTTTGCATTCTAAATCTTGACACAGAAACTACAAACTACAATGTGATTTTATTGTTGTAATTAAATATAGTGATCTTATATCGAGTGATATGATAAGCGTTAAAATGACATTTCTCATAAAAAAAATTAAACGTTCAATTATAAATTTTTTAATTATTAAATATTTTTGTTGGGATTAAAAAAAAATTAATTAAAAATTAATAATGAATAATTTTTTTTTAATTTTAAAAAATTTCCCAGATGCGACTAAAATCTTTTTATTTTCTGTTTTTTTTTCTTCCGTTTTTATGTTTCATTTAGGTAATGTTAATATTATTTTCTTCAATGTTCAATTATTCCACTTTATGGATGTATCTTTCTGAGATCGCAGCTAGAGTATGCATTTCCTTTATGGTCTCCTATTTTTACTAGTCGTTCGGAGAAAGTTCAAAGGAGGTTTCTTATATATGTTCAATATAAGTTTAGACAATCTGTAAATGATATCTGCTACAAAACATTAATAATAATACATTTTTACAATACAAGCCAATGACAGCAATTTTGAACGTTTTACCTAAAATCCCAGTACGTATTTCATATAGAATTAAAATTATTACAGTTTGAGGATTATTTCCCTTTGAAACCCTTTCTCCTAACTACCTATTCAGAATTTACAGATAAATCATTTATGGTATTGCTTAAGTTAGCAACCTGCTAAGTGATGTTTACGTCCATTATACTATAGTTCTTGGTTTACGAAAAGATACATAAAATATAATGTAAAGTTTACATTTAATTTCTAGTTTTCTTTTGGTCATTCTTAGACTGGTGGTAAATAATTGATGCCCCTGAGGAGATTCTTAATAACGAACTGCGCTATATATACTATAATTTTTTTTTGTAATACAAATTACTCAAATTAGCAAACAATTCGATGGCATCTTGCATACGAATAGACCTTAAAGCAGTAGCTATTTCTGTTTTTACATAACAGCATGCCGACATTCTTCGCGTCTTCAACTAATTGAGCGTACCTACATTCCGTTGCAACACAGACCAGCTTACCAGATGCTCCGGCGTTCGGAGTCGGATGCCCCGCGATCTGAGGCGCTAAGGCCGCTCTTCGTCAAATCACGCGTGACCTTACCACGTCTAGTCTATGCCAAGTTCAATGGAGCCCCCGTTATACTGGAATACCGCCGGTAATACTTAGTACTACTCTTTTGGTAATGATGGCCCCATGGTGTGGCACCTCTACTGGCGCACAAAGGTCAGGATGGCAATTCATAGCTGGCCAAAAATGTATTAAAATATTATTATGTGTTAATATATATGTATGAGTTTTTTTTGTGTACTTAAACCACATTTTAGACAAGATGGTTAAAAATATCTATTACTATTTTTCCAAAACAACGTTTGGTCATTAATAAAGGCCTTAAAATCGTTCTGTCAAAAGGGAATTAGATCTGAACACAATTGAATATATAGCAAGGTAGATGGTAGACATTTTTTTTTTATTTTCTTGTATTATTATTTGTACATATTAATACATATTATTAATATTAATAAAAAGTTTTATGACTAAACCTCGCTTAATAAAGTTTTTCAGCATCATCTGTGAAGTTACAAGTTTTTTTTAATGTCTTATATTTTTTCCATATGAAATAAGGAAAAGTTTTCATAAAATCAATCACTCAAAATAAGACAAAAAAATATCGATGGAAAAAAAGTTTTACTGCCAAGAAAGGCCAAATGCCCGAGCATTATTTCGGATGTACAAATGCGATCAAATGAGCTGGCGTGTTTGAGGTGCTGCCGTTTGTAATTTTTAAAAGTTTATTTTTAACGCTTTTAAACATTACACATTATTTTTTCAATATAGAGCTTATTTAATCCTTAATACCAACTTGGAAGACTGTTTGAAAAATTTTGGTCAATTTTTCCTGATTTTTTTTTCTTCAATTTAATAATTATTGTTAAGCTTCAAAGGATTGTTTTTTACTAGTCCTTAAAAAACCTAACACAAACCATTTTTTACGTTAACATAATTTATAATATAAATAAATATAAAGAAAACGTACAACAAAATAAAATATAATAGTGGATCCCAGACCATTCAAAACCGTCGAAATGGAAGCTGACACCATATTTGCGGTATTCGTCACCGGAATAAGTATTGCAACCTAGCAAAAAAATAGACAGCATAGAGAAGATAACGAAAAATTCACATTTTAAAATCTTTTTAGGAAAAGAAATAAAAAAGTTCGTGTTTGTCAGAGTGATACATATACGTATGTGTGATAAATTAGTATCCTTTTATCAAAATGTTTATTTTGATTTATGTATTTTTGACCACCTAATATTTTGATCTGAACCATTGTGCAATGATGGGCCGCGACGGACCATAAACTTTACTCGAAGAACACTTAACTCGCGCACCGCGGGTTGCGTAATGACTGTGCGTTGGGGTCGCTTCCTAGGTCGGTCGTAGACTGAAATTTGAACTCTGGCAATGATTTTTCTCTAGGTCGGAAGTCGGAATTAATGTTCGGATTATAGGTGCAAAATGTGATTACTTCCCCTTCCTTATGATAATAATAATAATAATGTTTTATCTTCTTTTATTTATAACAAAATAATAAATAATGATATCCTCACCGGGATTTCCCGTGCTGACGATTTCATTTACAAAATATTAAACTAAATCTTGGCTTAGGTACTTTTAACTAAATGGTGTATATTTTGTGGTAATTCAGGATTCGATATATGTATCGTGATATTTATTGCCGATATATATATATATATTAATGTTATTTATAATTTAAAACAACTTCGTTGCACTTTTATTAAGTGCTCATGTAGCAACTGCAGCTCTAGAAAGGCTCTTTGACGACCTCCGTGGTCGAGGGGTAAGGCTCTCAACTACGAACCCGAAGGTCGCGGGTTCAAATCCCGGCTTTTAAAAAAAAAATTATTGTTGTTTCATAATTAATTCATTAAAAACAATATGTATATTTTATTTGCGCACCTTCCAGAGTGGAAGATACTCTCAATATCGCCCTGGTGAAAGAACACCATTCAGAATTGAAACGTTGCTTGTAATGGCTTTAGCTGTGTTTGGTGACCAGATCTTAATAGCCAGGTATTTACCCATCTTCCTCTTACCTTCAGCCTCAAAACATTCACCGATTGGGGATGCCGTAGTCTCTTTGGCTCCAGACAGTTGGGAGCAGTTGGGACTCGTGTGCGGAATTCACATAAAAAAGAAAAAAAGAACTATATTTTTCATCCTTATTTAAAGTCTTTAGAAAATTAATATCGAACCCCGCTTTAATTCACCCGGACACTGCGAATTTACTTACATTTAATGAGCCAACCTCAATCGCATATTTTGTTTGTATTCACTTTGTCGTTTATATGTATATTATTGGAAATCACGTAGAAGTAGTTTATTTGGTTGATTTTCCCATTTATTACAACTAATCTGGGAAAACACATAAATAAAATACGTATTGATAAACGTATCTACAGAAGAAAAAAAAGAACCTATCATATTGTGGACAATCACAAGGAAATAGTATCCACTTTGGATAATGTTGAGTTTTGAGTAATTATTGTTAAAGGCAGCAAAAGTTAAACGTTTTTTAAACTTTCAATAAATAATAATAAACGCTTAGTTTCGACCACTGTTTTTAATAATAAATTTTCTACACGTTTCGGAATAAATGGTTCCTTCTTCGGGATACAAAGTATACTCAAAATAAAATGACCTACAAGTATAGTCTTAAACGAAACTGTAAAATAGTTCCCTGAATGTTAGGGCGTCTTAATAAACTGGGCAACAGTTGAAATAAATATAGTACAATATGAATACTATTTATGAAAATACACAATGTAGCAAATTTTTACGAGCACGTTCATTTTATCGTTTCTTAGCAAAAGCCTTTTTAGAAAACCACTCAAACAAAACATAATATCGCCTTCCTGACACATAAACTAGAAGGTTTGACCTTTTTTGACCTTCTCACACCAAGATGATTCCATGTATCCGCACTGACATCCATAAAACGCCGTAATAAAACCACTCATAAAGTTGTGATTACCTTAAGTTACGCACCGAATGACATTTCAACTCCGACATGAAATTCTTGCAAAGAAATAATAGAATGCAAATTTCCTTGAATGAACGTACCCACGGCGAATTCCTCATGTACCCGTTAACCCTCTGACTGCCGACCCTTTTTTGGTGGCTTGTACCAGGAGTCCCACTTTGGGGGTTTATGACACGTGTATTTGAATTTAAACAGTTTTTATTTTTGAACCAGGCTTCGTACATGTCCGTGTTGCGGCGGTCGGTTTAACGGTCAGCACGCAAAAATACGCTATTTTCTGGGTGCCAACTCAAGAAATACTACGGATGATTTTTCTGTAAATTCTGTACGGGTAACTATGAAAATGTATAAGGTTTCAAAAGATAATAATTCTCTATGAATTCTATATGAAATACGTACTGGAATTTTAGGTAAAACGTTCAAAATTGTTTTCACTGGTTTTTAAACTGCACCTATATTCAAACATTTTGGGATGTATTTTATAGAATTTAAAGATTTACAGTTTGATGATTTTTGTCTTTTGAAACTTTATGCATTTTCACTTTATTAAATGTTTTTGTGTTTAATTCGTAAAACTCCATTTAATTTAATTTAAAATTTAATGTAAATCATGTTTAATATTCTTATTATTAAGTTCTGCAAGTACTTTAGTTTTTATTATTGTGACAACCTGTATATGATTTACAGGTTTTTTTACATTTGTGGTATTGCTCGAGTTAACAACCAAAACGATTTTTTAGGGTCATTTTTGAGTGCTGGCCCTTAAATACAGATAGAAATTACAGATACAAATACATATTCTGATAGAAAGTACATACCTCCTGGAGTGTTATAAGTTATTTGTACCAAACAACTATTTTCGGGCGCGGCACCACTATCTGCTACGCATACCACATGGCAGAACAGACGTGTTGGCTCAGCACAGCATGACACGGGGTATGGTGCAATATAAACCTTGAAGGTTTCAAGAGACATACAAATGTCTCTTAATTTTTGTCATTCTAATTAACTTTTTTGCTGACATATTCATTTTTGTTGCTATATAAGTTACGTGTTCAGTAAATGGACGTAGCTGCTATGCACAAAAAATCTCCCCCGCGGCTATATTTCCAAAATCAACGGTCGTTGTTTTTTGGGGTTCCTGCTTATCCCAAAAACAACGATTACTGGCACCGAGAGGGTTAATCGTAACTCTCTAGTCGCCTTTGTTGGCGAGTGGTGATATCGCTGCCTGGGCACAATGGGCCTTGCCTCGGCTGTTAAATGTATGCCAACGACCCCAAGGTCGCGGTTTCGCCGTAAAACTGACACTTTTAATGACCCCTTGGACTTTTAGTGAGTTCTTATAGCTGGTGAGAATTTCCTTCGGCCGGGTGGGTTAGCATTCAAATGTGTTGAATTTGTTTATTGTGCTGAAGAAGAAAATCAAATCGTATTTTAAAGTGTTCCCAATAAGGTTGTTTTAAAATTCACACGTGTACAGGGTGATTGGAATGTTCTTTGCTCAAAATATTCCAACATTGAATGAACATATATATTCGGAAAATACTCTCTGTTATTAACTATTGTTTTTCAAAAATTACTCCGCCACAGCAGGATTTTATTAATAATTATTTCGTAAGAGATACACCGAAGACCTCGCCTCGGCTGCTTCTTCCCCAGCGATACTGAACATAGTATCTAATTGCTTTTTTTTCAAGATATTCAAGTGAACCCTGAAATTGACTTCTCTCGGATATACCTATCGGTGCATGAATAGTACTCTCAGTCCAAAAAAATATTTTTTCATAGATTTATTTGCTTTTCACGTACTCATTGCACTCATATTGATGCATAGATCCTACCATATGTAAAAAATTGGTATATTATAATAATAAAGTGTAAATTTCGTTTTATTATTCAACGGGTAATTTAATAGAATTTCTAGGAGAAAAGCATTTTTTGCTCGAATTCTCCCGTCTGGATTTCTCCCCAATGTTAAGTTGGCAGAGGGCTATGTTCGTAAGCAGGGAATCTTTACCCACATTCTGGCATTTGTTTAATTCAGGTGACGGATGGGTTATTTCATCGCCTCTGGAGGTGACCTTTCAGGTCATCTGTCAAAAGTGTAATCTGTCATACCTGTGCAAAAGTTGGCAGATTGTTTTGGTTGGGTGACACGTTGGTTATTTTCTTCCCATAAATCTAGCCAGTCTGACGATGTCCATGATTGGGTGAAACCGGTCCGATCGAAAATAAATAAGTGGAAACAAGTTACAATGGTTCTTTTTTATAATTTTTTTTTTATTTTAATATGGAATTCCACCATGAATTGACAGTTGTTTTAAAATTAGAAATAATTTTAACTAAAATACTTGCAGAACTTCATACTAATATTATTAAATTTGGTTAACTTTAAATTATAAAAGAAAAAACATTTATTATATTTCGATTTTGCCCATTTCACCTTCATTTTTTTTTCTTATCATATCCGTGACGGCTATGACGCTATTAATATCTTATTATACTTTAATTACATTACAATTTACTTTGACCGGTCGGTCAGTGGCTGAGTTGGCATCGCGTCTGGGTCGCACCCAGGCGTTGTGAGTTCAATTCCTCGGCGGGCTAAGTCCTCCATCACGACACAAGCAACATCTTCCGCTTACCGTAGTAGGAGATTTTCAAATATTGTCAGGTTATTCGTAACCAGGGAATATTTGTCTTTTTTTTAAAGAAAAAAAATTAAATAAAAGTATTTCGCGTCAAGTACCAGTCACCCTGTTTAGCTTAGCCTGGCTGGCAGGTGGAAAGTTCATGGTGGAAACCCCATTATCTTATATAGATATCCTAATGAGTACCTTCTTATTACTATCGTTCACAGCTTCATTCGTATTCTCACTCTTCACGTTAAAGGTGTGAAGGATGTTGAAACTAAACTATGCAGGTATTTCATTCTAGTTTACATTTATTATCAATCCATCTTCAAGGGAATCACTTAAGTCGTAAGGTCGTTATTTCACGTGACGCACAATGAAGTGACGATGAACGTAAGATTTTCGAAAAACAATAATAAATATAAAATTATATCGATTTATTATCGGTACGTTATGTCTTTGTACCTTGATCACACTTTGGGTCTAATTATGAAAGATTTAAAAAACAAAACTATTATACTTTGACAGGAAACAATCACTTTGTGGTTAGACTTAATTACATTTGTATAAAAATATGTTTATATTTAATCATTGAAGATAATTTTATCACATCTCAAATGAAACATTAAACAGAAAAATACTGAACGCTAACTTAAATTCTAACTGTCGCATCTGGAACACAATCTAGGACCTCTCGGTCTATCCGGGACCAGCGCTCTACCAACTAAGCTAATGTCACATTGCTTTCGTCGTTTTCATCGATATCATATTTAAATTAAGACCTAAAAATATCTTCAATTAATTCCATTATTTTTTGGTTGCTATCTTTCTGTATGACTTCAAGTTTCTACCGGAATCTAGATAGAATCTCGGATAAACCTATTATTCAAATTATTTAGGCGTATAGTAAGGCTTTGAAATATGTAAATCTCTAAAAATCAATAAAATCTGTTTATTAAATGAGCAATTAGATTTATCGAGTGGCTAATTTTAAACGCGTTACCTTTCTGCTTCCCTACACCCACCCACTCATACCATCTCCCTCTTACATAACCCCCACCAAAATTGTTTCCCCCCCCCTCTTTTCTATGTTTCCCAACTTATTTTAATTCTGTTTTTCATTGAGTATGTCCCTTACGAAGGTTCCGGCTGAACCGAAACCGGTTGGTTTATGTAATCAATAAAGTGGTGTTCGAGTCCCAGTTGAATCGTTATCTTTTTCTTTTCTGTTTCATGTTTCAATTTTAGAGTTGTTAATATTATCTTCAATACTAAAAAAATATTATTTCTATCGTTGCAACTGTTAATACGTGGTGGAATTCCTTTGTAATGATTAAATAAAAGACACTTTTTAACTTTATTCTTTGATATTACAACTGAGATGGGAAAATCCTAGAATAAACTCACTATCGATCAGTATTCACCAACCTTTTATTATATTATATAACATCATCTTTACAATTAAAACAACTGTAACCCATCTTAAAAATGATTTTTTAAACCATATTGATATGTAAAGTAATATTATGAATTTACTGACTATAATTTACTTATTATTATTATTTAATTATAATTATCTAATGTTGTATTTATTTATTTACTACTATATACTTATTAATATTTACAAATTTTTATTAATGTATTATTATTTACTGATTATTATTAAATTGTAAAGCCGCTCATCTCAACACAGGATTGTCATATGAGTGGGTAATTTTTTTTGTTTTCATAATTAAGTTTATGAATAAATAAAAAATACATAAACGAATAAATTCACAAATACCATATAAGTCAAGTTTTGTAAAATCATGCTATAACAATACTGAAAAATATAATCTATGTGAAATCATGGTTTGTTACCCCCGACATTCAGAATTGTATATAAACCATAGTATAAGTATTAATTGTACCAGTCTGAAGATGTCCGTCACAGGCTGAAACCGGCCACGGTCAAAAATAAAAGCGGAATAAAGTGTCTTTTATTTAATCATAAATTTATTTTTATTTTTTTATATGAATACCGCACAGGAGTTCCAACTGCTCCCTACCGTCTGGATCCAGTGAGACTATTGCTTTCCCAATTTGGGAATGTTGTGAGGCTGAAGGTATTGGGGAGGGGAAGGAGAATGGGAAGGGAAGAGGGAGGTGAGGAAATACCTGGCTATTCAGATCTGGTCACCAAACACGCCTAAAAGCCATTTCAAGCAACGTTTCAATTCTGAATGGTGGTCTTTCACCAGGGCGATACTGAGAGTATCTTCCACTCTGGTATATCAGTTTAGATTTTAGACAAGTTCGCCTCAAATACTTTCTTAGCTTATTTAATTTCTTTCTAGACATATTCCCCTTATATTATAATGTATTATTTAATATTGAGCGTAAATTGCGTCTACCGTGTCTAAATCACTCGATAACATAACATTGGCGTGCATCGAATTTTATTCCATGTAGTTTATTGTTTATTTATTCATTTGAATTTTCTCTCTTCTTATTAGGGGTGTGAAATATATGTACTAGTATATTACTGTAAATCTAAAACTACCGATCACCAGCACCATCTATAGGAGAATCTTAGCAATTTTACTCCAAAAACATACTTACATGTCTCTTTAAACATACAATTATCTTTGATAACTGCTCGCGATACTGGATCTAAAGGGCAAAATCTCTTACTCATCCCTTTCGTGAAAACAGCATTTGGCTAAAGAAAATTTAGATACTTTTCAATAACTGTACACAACTACTGACTGTACAAATCATAAGTGCCCCCCCCACTCTAGAATTTGGCTGCCACCTCTTGTTGGGAGCCCCAAAATATCTGAAAAAAAACCTTTTACTCTTTGCAGAAACGGGTGGTCCGTTTGGTAGATTCGCCCATCTTAACAAACGGATTGCAATCTTTGGAGCACAGACGTCAAGTGGGAATGCTGTCCTTGTTCTAGCGGTATTTTAATGGAAGATTCTCTGCGGAACTAGCGTCTTTGATACCTTCGGCACCGGTGCATAGACGGGAAACACGCCAAATGCTCGCCCAACATTTGCACTCGGTTGACATTTGTCACATGAGAACGGGTCGACCGGCTTCTACGGCTCGTTCTTGTGTTCAATAGCTCGGCTGTCGAATGATCTGCCGGCCTCTGTGTTTCCTCAATCCTACAACTTGGGTCTATTCAAGACCCAAGTTCTCTCCTTCCTATCCTCTAACAGACCCTCCACACAGCATCCCCAAATATGATATAGATAGGCCTTGAAGGAACTTATTTCCCTCAGTCTCCTGTGTGGATTTACTGTAAAAAGAAAAAAAAAATTATTACGATTAATATATATTGGATACCAAAATTCAATGATTTAAATAAAATCCTTCTTTAAGTATGGTGCAACGTTTAATTGATGCTTCAAACTTTTTGCTATAACATCGTACTGTAAATAGTAAACTTTAAACTGTAAATTGTAGACTGTACACTTTGCCTGCTCCCAGCACAGGTCCTCCTAGTGAGACAGGCACAGTAACATAACCCTTATAATACATTGAGATTGTATAGATGAATGAAAAAAAAGGATTTTATCTTTAAGCTTGCCATAATAATTTATTCCATTTCATATTCCGTATATGAACTCGCACACAAACAATTCATAACAATATTTAAAAACATTTCGTGCTAAACATGTTTTTTCTTAAGCGCCATCTGTTAGCGCGTATCACGATTCGTTTACCCTTAAAGACCCCTAAATCATCTTCCTAAGTATAAACATGGCTACCGCCTGAACGAGTAGCTAAAATCCAAAGAAAAAAAAATGCCGCTCAATGCCAGCAATTGAAAAACTATAACCGCAATTTTATTCGTTCTAGATAGGGTGGAAAAACATCCTAAACCTATATATTTTCATATGTATGTAAGGTGTGAAAGGGTTTATTTATTTATTTACGGACCAATGTCCAATTACACAAAATACATAACACGAAATTAAATAAACAAAAGCTACAGAAAAAGAACAGCACACACATAATACAAAAATGAAGCATTGACAAAAAGAGGACAAAAATATACTAATATAGAAATGCTTATGGTTTGTTCAATTTCAACATAGGAGTAATCTCTTTCTCACCCTAATCTCCATGCAATTCCACGTAAGAAGCTATGTTGTACAGATTCAATATGATGAATATGAACAGCATAGAAAGGAGACCAAATGACATATTCAAGATGAGGACGAACTAGTGAGCAGTAGAGAGTTTTTAGGGTATTTATACTCTTAAAGTCACTGGCAATTCTATTGATGAAGCCAAAAAGTTTTAGAGATTTATTTGTGACATTATTGATGTGGTCACGAAAAGAAAGTTTACAGTCTAAGGTGACACCAAGGTCCTTAATTGATCTGACGGTAGATAGGGAGACACTATTTAATTTGTAATCGAACAGGATCGGTTTATTTGCTCTATAAAATGACTTAATTTTACATTTATCAATATTTAGTTCTAGGCAGTTAGTTTTACATCAATCATTAAATGCGTCAATATCAAGTTGGAGAAGAATACAGTCATAGTATGATTTTATTATTTTAATGATCTTACTGTCATCTGCAAAAAGCCAAAGGCGCGAGTAAGAAAATGCACCGGCAATATCGTTAATAAATATGTTAAAAAGAAGAGGAGCCAGATGGGCACCTTGAGGTACTCCAGACGTTACTTTAATAATAATAAATTCAAAGTTATTTACTTTGACTCTTTGTTGTCTATCACATAAATTAGATTTAAAGAAATTTAAGATTTAAGTCGTATCATCATTTCGTGTTACCCAGAACTGATTATGTATGAAATAACTTTCAGCAGGGGGACTAGCTTTTCTCATTTTCCTTACAAAAGTTTTCTCCTGGAAAAGAGAGAAAATTTGCTAGCATTAGTCACAACGCTGCCCTGTTCGATGATTTGATTTCATAACCAGAGTCATTAGTCATTATCCAACGCGGATACTGCCACCGGCAGCCGTCATCCGTTCGAGCCTGTTCTGCACTTTGATTAAATCAATAAATTATGCCTTCTGCTTCCTTATACTACTATCCCGATACTCTCATAGTACCCAGGCACTGGACCTGTCAGCGGCAATGTGCCGTGTTCCGCAACCAGCTTACGCAGTCAGGTAAATACCCATTATGAAGGTAAATTATGTTTCGTATCATTCCAATTTACTTATAATCTCTGCCTCTAACGTTATATTTGTAATAAATAATTACTCATTATTAATGAGTATCAAAGGAAGGAACTAACTAACTATCCAATCATCTCATCATTCCCCGTAGGGGTAGGCAGCCAAGATGTAACGCCACACAACTCTGGAATGGCACGCACTACATTATTTTTATATCTGGTATTTATCCTCTGGAAAATCATAATCTATCTTCTATAAAGAAGAGTGTGTGGCTGGGTGTGTTTCTTTTTTTTGACAAATCTACAGTTTTGTTCCGTCTTTGATGAAATTTTGCACACATGACCTTAAAAAAAGAGGAAGGTCTTTGTCTATATGAAATTTCGAAAAACCACCCCATCCTTTCCAACACCCCGTTAAGTAGAATTTTTGTACACTTGACGTTCCAAAATAAGAGGAAATTTACTGGGTAGGTGTAGATGAAAGGGGCAACATCATAACCTCTAAAATTTTCACAAAAACATTAATAACCCCGGCCAACGACAGGTGTTTTGGCTAGTCCAATATAATATATTCTTAATTTACCATTCAAACACACTTAATTTAGTAACATCTAGACATAGGCTCGAAAAATTGTTTATAAAAAATTTCTCAGCAGTTCGTAGGGGTCCTAATAAATGTCAATTTTAATTCCAGACAAATGCATTTTGGAAGCCTGGAACTTAATTGAAATTATGTTGCGAGCTGAAAATGAAATTCCATACAGATAACCTTGCAAATTTCATGACGCCGGAGCTCACACTTCGTGAGTGAAACATGCAAACAAATGTTCAGCTTTATATTTAAGATTATAATATATGTTGAAATTTAGATACTTTACCTTTAAATGTGGCATAAAGGATTGCTTTTCCTAGAATATCTTAGAAGTAATAATAATTAGTCCTGTCAGTGCTTCGATGCAGATGACGAATCAGCACCAATTCACTCGCTGCACTGACGCATAGGCGTTTTACACGATACTTTTATTTCGTACAAATTCTACGCAGGTCGTTTCTCCATATGGATTTGGTATGGGAAATTCTATTTTTGATAACTATTTTCATCCAGTTTGGCGCGCAATATTTGACAGCTGTCATCGTTTTACGCAACTATTATGTTGCGTGTTTATTTAAAAATATTATAGATAGACTAGACTGTGTTTATTACTGATTGTGAAGCCGTGATCCTGTTCGATAATGTTAATTTCGCATATATTTAAAAAAATATATATATACAAATATATCTTGATATTTTGTAACAAGGTAATCTATAGTAATGAAAAGGTGTCATCACGTTTTACGATTAAATACCGTTCCAAAATATTATTTCTTTTTTAATGGCAAAATATTTTATGTTTCTTACCATTTTTAATTTACTGTAATGTGTTCTACGCCTGTAATCTCTGTAAAATATTGGGTGTACAACTGTTTTACGGATACTATGTAGAGAAAAAAATCGATATGAAAATAATGATCGTGTAAAGCAAAGGTTTTCCATATGGATTCAATATGGGGACTGGTTTGGAAATACGTATCGTGTAAAGTAGCTAGTTTTACTCAAGTTTTTACCAAAATTAGTAATAGACTGTATAAGCCGCTCTAGTTCTGCCACTCAGATTTCGTTAACCCATTATTCTGTTACATGCATCATTTACAAGAAAGATGGAGAGGTTACAACGGAGCTATCGGCCGTATAATAATCGTTGATATCTTCTCGGTAGCCGTGACTATCAGTCCAGGTGTGTGAGCTCCATAAATATCCTCGACATCTTTTAAATTTGCCCGTCTTGCCATTTAGGATCACTCTTGTTTCAACCTTCCGATCGAGTGACGCACTCATTCACCGTCGCAACTTCTCCTTACTTATAATGATTTAGGTACTTGGAGAATTTGTTCAGTTTTGCAAAACTCGTAAGAAACTCTTATAATATCAGATTCTATGACTCACTACCTTCGTACCTTGGTATTGGTATATACTATGCATTTTATTAACACTGTCATCATCAGTACTATATGACAATTCAATACATGTTTGAATCGATACTCTTTTAAAAAGTGATATAAACTCATTAAAATTTCGAGTAGCCCTATATGTATGTATCGTATGTGGTTATTTGAGGATATTTAATGGATATTTTCCATTTGGGTAATATATTCAGTAGCATGCACATATGTTTTAAATCAGGGTAGGCAGTAGGAAAACAGGTGAATTAATTGGTATTTTAATAACTTATCAGGGACGTGGTAAGAATTATTTGTTAAGAATGGCCAATGGCTGACGGCCTCCGTGGTCGAGGGGCAAGGCTCTCGACTACGAATCCGAAGGTCGCGGGTTCAAATCCCGGCGTGCGCAAGTAAATTTTAATTAATTTGTGTTGTTTCGCAATTAATTAAATAAAAATAATATATAGTATATTTGCGCACGTTCCAGAGTGGAAGATACTCTCAGTATCGCCCTGGTGAAAGACCACCATTCAGAATTGAAACGTTGCTTGAAATGGCCTTTAGCCGTGTTTGGTGACCAGATCTGAATAGCCAGATATTTCCCCACCTTCCTCTTCCCCTTATCCTTCCCATCCCCAATACCTTCAGCCCCACAACATTCCCCAAATGGGAATGCCATGGTCTCACTGGCTCCAGACGGTTGGGAGCAGTTGGGACTCTTGTGCGGTATTAATATAAAAAAAAATAAAAAAGTTGCTGGCTTCAGCCGATGTTTGTTGGGATTACCTGCCACATTAATGTTTAAGTTCATTTTTGTATATTATTGTTCAACATAGTTATTACATACACATTATAGTTCCGACAATATGTATTTTTATATATTTTTATTTGCTAACTAACTAACTAACTAACCATCACGCCGTTTCCCCGCAGGGGTAGGCAGAGAGGACGGACCGCCAAACAACTCGATCTTGGTATACACTTTTTGCTTCATTCCTATTCATACAACGCCTCATACATTCTCTTCTGTTATTCCGACTTCTGACATGGCCCGACTCGAGTATTTGATTCACTTGATCGTGCTATGTCTTCCTCGGGCGTCCCCGGCTTCTTCTTCCATTCACATTCGCGTCATATATTCTCCTTACACTCCTTTCTTCGTTCATTCGCTCTACATGCCCAAACCATCTAAGCGTCCCTTTCTTAATCTTGCTCACTACGCTTACATCAGTCTTGCATTCTTAACGAATCTCAACATTTTTCACTCGATCATACATGGTTTTACCACACATTCTTCTCAGAGATCTCATTTCTACAGCATTCAGTCTACTTTCATCCTTCCTCTGCCAGTTCCATGCCTCACTGCCATACATCAGGGTTGGTATCAGCACTCCATTGTGGACTCTAGCTTCGCTTCTTTGGACAACTTTTTGTTTGCGCCAACCGCGTTCAGTCCTCCGTTAATGGAGTTTCCTGCATTCACCATTCTTTCAATATCCCTATCAGTCTTTCCATCTCTCGTAAACATACTTCCCAAATACACAAACTCATCAACCTGCTCCAAGTATTCATCATTCACGACTATATTGCACACTGTTTTCGTACTCTCTCTCTTTCAAATACCATGACTTTGGACGTACTTACATTCATCATTAGCTCATTCATCATACATACTTCGTTCATCCTAGATACGAGGGACTGTAGATCTTCCATACTGTTAGCAATCAGCACCGCATCATCAGCATACAACTGACAACATACTTGCAGACTACTCTTTTTCGCGCCCAGGCCCACCTCTTTCAATTCTTGCATACAATTATCCATGTATAGATTGAATAATAAATAATAATATTTTTATTTGCAAAACATTCAATTTGATTAGTTTCAGCTGAACCTCTACCGCATTTTCAACCACATATTCAAACCAGTTATTAATTAAATTTAATGTGAGCTTGACCTTTTTTAAAATAGACAAACCTTTCTTTGAAAGTGGATATTAATTCAGGAATTTTGTTAAAATAAATCGATTTGAAATTAGATTACGTTTTTGCGGGCAGCAGTCTATGCATCCCTGCCTTAAACAAATACTTATCACATGTATATTTTTGTTTCCTTACTGTTTAAGGTTGTTGTGTTAAAATGGAACAAGTTAATCCCTCTGTTCAAAGATAATTGCATTTAGTTTATCAACAACTAACAATTTCCTCTAGTTGAGAATTTAATACAACATATCAAATTGTATTAGATTTGACAGTGTCACAATGTGGGAGTAATAAAACCAATAAAATATTCATTTTGTTAATACTCCTTTGTCGGCAATAAGTTACAGAGTTCTCCACATATTTCGGCCTTTCCAATCCATTCTTCGAGCGAGTGGGATATTTCGACAGTCCTTTGGCCGAGCGCTGCCGCAACACGCCTGCATTTATTTGCAATGACGCTCCGGATCACAATCGAAATAACTTAATAAAGGCGATAATTCATCGCGGAATTCCAGCGCGGCTTTGTGTTGTGACTCGAGAATGCTAAGTGGAGCGATAGAGACGATAAAAGTAATGCATTCTATTTGGTTTGAGCCCGCGAAATTATGGATTTGTAATAATTCTGGTATTATGGACGGACATTCCCACCCTTTTCGCATATCGTGTGCATGCCACGATAAGTGAACAAGTCCAAATCCTTTCCCCCTTGGCAAATTAAGTCCTTTACATAGAAAATCATTAACTTTAATCTGCCAACAAGCAAGGTCTTTTACTGAACCACTTTTCGGTGTATACTCACGATATATGAATTACAAGTTTTTTTTTTATTATTGAACTTGAATATATTCTAATTCAATTTACAATATAACACTTCTATTTTAAGCAATACTTGTGTAGAGAAGCGGAGTGTACATGTTGCGATTACATTAAAACAAGTTAAAGTGTTACAAGAACATTATGCTTGAAAATGGTTTACGGAGTTGATGGTTTACATAATGGAGTTTTAATTTAGTAGTTATAATAAACATAACATAATATATGTAAGTACACAATGTGGCATAGGATATTTACCGTATAGCATAACGGTACAATCTTATAGGAGTACTAAATAATACTGTTAAATATTGCGATTATGTGTGTACATCGCTTTAAGTTTTTAATTGCATTTGCAGAGTTCGTAAGTATCTTTTATTTTTAATGTCTTCGGGTAATTTGTTGAACAACTTTATTCTTTGATGTGTGTAATGGTGTTGTGCAAATGGAGTATTGATTATACGAGTATATAGTGACGATCCGAATTTAATTGTAGCCTTTAGCAAAGATCCAGAAACTAATCGTGAAGGTTATTCTTAAAGGTCAAGTAAGGACGAGTACTGATTTTATTTTTAAGAAACTAAATGTTCCCAACTTGAGAATAACATATTAAAAAAAATCCATATGTTTGAAGAAAGAACAAGCCCTAGAGCCCTTAGACCATCACATGTAAAATCTTTTAATATTCCAGTTTGTAAACCTCTTATGGACAAAGAAGTTTTAAATACAATGCTATTAAGCTATTCAATTCCCTATCTGTGTCTAGTGACATCAGAAATACCCTAAACAAAAGTTCCTTTAAAAGTAAGATCATTGATCACCTCCAATAAACCTGTCGGATTTTAAATACTTTTATACATTTAAATTAAAATACTTTTGATTATTTTAATAAATTTAATCTGTTAATCTATTTGTCATCCAAATATCCTTGCTGAACAACCACCCCTGTAAATTGCCATCTCAACACAGGTGTTTCATAACTAGTGCGATGGGCAATGCGTCAGCCTAAAACAAATGTTGTAATCAATAAATAAAATAATAAAAAACAAAATAAAATGTATGAAAAATAAAAATAAAATCTAATTTAGATTGTGAGGGTTGTTATACACCTTTATCGTCAAACGGCTTTTCAAATATAGTGCCGCCTGCCAATCAGCAAATGTTCGAGCAAGAAAATTCAGGTTTGAATTTTGTATATTTCCTCTTTTCACTTTATTTTTTCTTCCCCCTCCTATTGATAACTTCGTCTCGATACTTGGCCCTGCTTTTCTTATCACGAGTTCTAAAGAAGACTCCCCTCTTAGATGTATCACTTTGAATTATACAACTGGTCAGTGCAGGTCGGCTTGCTCTCCGAAATCCTCATTTTACTACTTGAATATGTCCCCGTTAGTGGTGTGCATTGCTCTATGATCAAAGGTAAGATGTCTCGTTTTCTTACGTTTTTCGGTTTTGAAGTTCGGGTACGAGTGTTGTTTGTGCATTGAATATTTTAAAATGCTGATTATATTATTATCTTCGGATGATTGTCATGGCCAACTGAATAAATCATTGTACGAGAATAAGTTCCTTACCAAATTCACGAAGAGAATATATTTGGGTCAGAACTTTATCGCATTTTATTTTTTTTCTATACATTCTTCTTCATATTAACAATAAAGGAAAACGGTTAGACAACTCAGAAGCATTATAATTTTTTTTTAAATCATTAAAAAAGAATGAAGACGCCATTAATAATCATTAAAATCAATCTTCCTTTTCTCCGCACCATCTGTCTCTTTCTCTTCCCCCCCACTTTTTACTCCCCCCCCCCCTCAGTCACTCTTCCACCCCCACTCAAACACCTAATTGACCATGATTTTGTAATAATGTTAAGTTATTATATATTTATCCCTGAAGGGAGAACGATGATTCCGAAACCTGTAGGAAAAATACTCAATTACAGTTGTGTTCATTTTTTGTACTTTTATAATGAACAGCCACAAAGAGCCGTATATAACAGTGTAGTATAATGTCACTGAAGAATATAATCCACCCTGCAGCCTGGTTGAACATTCTAGTACGAATACTGTGGAGTTTTAGGGCAGAGCATTTAACATGTTAGTCCACGTTCTTGAAATGGACTGCAATATTCAATAACAACCTTTTAAAACGCGCTTGAGGTGATTTAATTACTAAACGGCACTGTACAACAATGTCCAAGTAATAATTATCTCACATCATCAGGTAACAATACATGTCACGTCCATTGAAATACCCACCGCTGGCGTTGCATAGCAAACAGAGGAGTTGTCCCCGCACTGATTCGCAGTCATCAGAAGTCGATCAGTGACCGCTGTCACGTAATAATCGCCCGGTTGTTGTTGACTTTCTCACACTCATCTTCGTATTGGTGGCAGGAGCTGGATTTAGCCTCTTGACGAGGTGGGGAATCCCGACACTCCGTTGCCTTTGTTTGTCCTGCAGATGGATGCTAATGAAGGAAAACCCCACATTCATTAACCCCTAGTTGCCTAGCTTTATGTAATGCGCATACAGGTGACCCCTCCCAGAAAACTGTTTTCCTCATTCAGCAAGTTTTAACTTACAAATCATTGCGTAAACCCGTCAGTTCATTGTATCTTGGATCTTTTAAATGATGCATTGCTCCCGCACGCGCTCAGGCCATAGTCTTATTGTGCTGTATCTGATGGGTAAATTCGCGGGAATTAGTTTTTAAGGAATATTCCCCAAATTGCAGAAATTTTACGCATACCAACTTATTTATTTTAAATTCAAATACAGTTAAGTATAGTATTTTTTTTAAAGAATCAGCTGATTTTAAGTACAGCACACAAAATAATATAATAACGATTTGATCAATAAATATATCAATTATCAATAAATATATCTAGAAATAAATATATAAATATATCAAGATCAATAATGCTGTTTTTAATGAAAAATAACTATCGAAGTCTATAAATACCTTACTATTTTATTAGTGCATTATAAAGAAGTCTTACGTCAGGGCTGCCACATCAACTGTATGAAATGTACCGTCATTCACGATATTATAATTTTTTTTTTAAATATATGTATATTTTTCTTTTTTTTATAAATTATCGTTAAATTACATTTAGAGCATAGGAGTTTTTGGAAATACCGAATAGTAATGAAATATTGATAAGCGTGCATGTCGTACATGGTGCATGCAATGACTGGCGCGGTAGTAGTAATGCAGCACTGTCATTCCAATTATTAATTGGCCTGAATTGTGTCTCGTGCGACGTCGCGAGACACTTTGAAAAGATCATAACTTCTTCATATTTGGCTGCCGTGCAAGTCAAATATTAACGCAATTCAATTAATCTGTATAGGGCTCTCTGGCCGAAGTCTATTCTATAAAATAAATATAAGTTATCTAATTATTTTGCTGAAAGAATGAGTTGCTAGATTTAAAAATTAAAAAAAATTAACTTTATTTCTTCTTTAGTCGCTTCCTCATTGCTTGGGATCGTGACCTCCACCCCAAACTCCCTCGTGTACAAGGCTCCTCAACGCATCAGTGACCTTTCTCTGCTTCTCTTACCTTCCACTTTGCTAGTGATCATGAGCTCCTCCAGGTTGGAGTTCTCGGTTTAGCGAGCGAAATGTCCAAAGAATCTAAGGATACGCTGTTGGCAGACAACTGATACCAAGCTCTTCCAGAACTGATGTATTTGTGCGCCGGGTGTCCATGGAATCCTGAGCATTTTGTTCCAGCATCACATTTCGAGGGCGTCTATCCGCTTCCTGTTATTCATGATAGTGTTACAAAATTACATGTTTTTTTCGACTACCGGATTAGGTACATGCCCGTGTTGTGGCGGCCAGATTTTTGTGCTGTGAAAACAAAGCTTCTATACAAAAGGCGAACCAGTAACAGCAGGGATTAGATTATAGAGAAACAAAGAATGTCGTTGTCTATAAGTTTCTTGGAGGAGTATATTTAAACTTATATTAACAATTTATTCCATTTCATATTCCGTATGTACACCCGCCAACAAACAATTCATTTCAATATTTAAAAAACATTACTTGCTAAAAGTGTTTTTTTTTTCTTCTAAAATATTTAATTTATCGCCATCTGTAATCGCGTATTACGTTCCGTTCAGCCTTAAAGAAATTTCGGCCCTTTTCAGTAATCCAGTTTAGCAGTAGCAAAATGAGTCACTATTCTTGATCTTTTGATGGCCTTATTTGTGGTTTTTGTTCTTGGAATTATCCGTTTTCCGAGCGGTGAGTAGCGTGTATGTTTTTCTCTTTGTGCATCATTCTTGTATCACCAAGTCTAGTTCCCTGTAGGCTGCTTGACTATCAGAACTGCGAGCTGCGGTCTTGTTTCCGATGAGAACATTCCACAAGTAAATTATTGTAATTTAATTTAATTTTGATTTAATCTGCGGTAATTAATATTTCCAAGGCATCAATCATCTCACCGAAAGGTGATCATCTTGCTATTAACGCGTATAAATTACAATAATAGATATTGATTGTCTCTAAGGTAACTTATGACACCAGGTAAATCCTGACAATGGACAGTCAACAGTCAATGTATGCAGTCCTTGTTCTATATTTCCTGTAATTACTATTATCTATTGTAAACCGCGTGCGTTCTGCATTAGCATTCTATAGCTATAGACAGGCGAGATGTCAATCCAAATGTCAGATGCGACGAATGCAGAATTAAATCATTGTCTTGTGTCAAAAGTACTTACATAGATAATTGTCTCATACGATTGCAATGTTAGCGACATTTAAACCCCCGTTTTCAGCCGATGCGTGTCGTTAAAATCAGTTCTCCGTAGTAATATATATTTATTTAGTTTTGTCTCACCACAAAATACAGGTCATTTTTTTAGTCACGGTTCTGTTCAGTTGCTTGCGATTTCTTTAGAATTTCATTTTAAATTAATATTAAAGCATGACAGAAAACGCGTGTTATTTGTACTAGCCAAGGACCGTGCTAAGCGACCAATGTTTAGGTGCTTGTGTATTATTATATCATACTTTCTCGCGCGAAAGGGTCGTATGTCTTTTTCTCGAGTAGGAAGCTCTCGTACATATGCACATGGCATCGGCATGCATCGGAACACAATGCATTGATAACGTGCCGTCAGTAAATTATGATTGACCTCTACTTTGCTGTTTACTTTTATTTGATTTCTTAGAAATCGAGTCTTCTGGATCTTTTTATATATATTTTTATATGCGTATCAGTGGCGTGCAGTCCATCAATGCTTAAAAGCTGTGCATTTCTTAAGAAAAAAACAAACCGATGAAAGTGTTACTTTCGATGTCAATCGTTCTTCCCTAGAAAATCTTATATATCTACTAAACGTAATTCTATTTCATAAAAGCTCAATGTACATGTCCCCCTTTACTTATGTTTTCCACGCTTATACACGCCAAACTTACGTTAGACTTCTAGAAAATTTCAGAAAAGGTACATTTTTCATATTTTTCGAATTTCCACAATGTGGTTGTCTCCTAATTTTTAGTTATTTTTTTTTATTTTGATGAAATTAGTTTTTCGATATCTCCAAAAATGACGATGTAATAAGCTTTCAAAGAAAACTTGGGAAAAATGTATACTCGTGACGTAACGGATACGTCCGCGCCTATGATATCTATGGCCACGCCGGTCCTCTTTATGAACCGTGACGT
This sequence comes from Halesus radiatus, assembly GCA_022606495.2. Lineage (NCBI taxonomy): Eukaryota > Metazoa > Arthropoda > Insecta > Trichoptera > Limnephilidae > Halesus > Halesus radiatus. The sequence goes on from JAHDVE020012119.1 coordinate 36,027, forward strand.
CACAAGTTTATCAACATTTTGACGACTTATATCTTCGGCAATATTCGGTATTTTTCAAAAATTCTAAAAGTTTTGTCCTCCGCATGCTTTAATCAATTACTTTCCGTTGTAAGAGACAACCTCATTAGTCCACGTTTAAATACTTTCGAATTAGCCACTAAAGAGTCACAGCTTACCCTTTGTCAAATAGCAATGCACGCCACTCTAACCCAACTATTTACTATATGGTACTCCCCATTTTACGGAACTAATTGAATGCATTATTTATCTGATTCATTATTTGTAACATGTACCGCATGCATCAACCAGGTGACAGCATCTCTGACTCGCGAGTCTTTACAGAGAAAAAAGCTTTTGTCATTTAATCATTATTTTAACTAATTATCTATAATGCATGTTATAGTTGTTAGTCGTAAATATGATTTATGCAAGCACTCTTTTGCATTGAACCATAATGCCCCTAATCATGATAATAGACACAATATCAGAAAACATAGAAAATCGCATTGATATTGCACTTACTATTTTATTCATATTACATTTATTAGAAACCGAGTAGCAAAAGAAGAGTTCGTATTTATTTGAAATATTAATATTTTTTTGCTCGATTTTAGGACTGGAGAACAGATTTTTAAAATAACCGAAAAAAATTAAAAAAATTATACTCGGTTTGAACTGACGTTATCGATAAGAATTATTTCCAAATGTTTATCGTTATTTATAATATCGCGGACTATGAAATGTTTCAAAGTTTTCTGTAAAGGTCGTTAGTTGGTTACTAACCGACTAGCTTCGCTATGTAAATTAGGTTTGCATCTGTACCATTCATGGATATGACTTTCTGAAGTGATGAGTAAAATAATGTATGTTAATAATTTGTTAATTTTGAAGTGCGGCGTCTTCCTCTACTAGGTCTTCCATCAATATCCCCCTGGATTATCAGTAGTTAAAAAGCATTGTTTAATCCACTGTATTACGTCAATTTAGCATCCGTTGATCAATAATATAAAATATATATTCCTTAATAATAACAATAAAACACGATCTGATCGTTGATGTTGCATTTTTGCATCAATCATAACATTTTTTTATTGATGCTCTGGCTATGCCTTAGTTACCTACGTGTTTATTGGCTATCAATCAACTTCATAATAATTAGCTCCCAAGCTTATAAAAAAAATTGTCACATTTACACGTCATCGTTTTGGTATTGGGTTCATAGGTTCTTGGTATCATCCAAGTTAAGTCAGTTAAGTTATTTTATGATCTCAATACAGGATTTCATAGCGCGACAGGTACAGTGCCTTACCCTTATACTCACGGGTTTCTATAGATTAATAATTAAAAATGTAATCAAAGAATCGATTGAATTTATGCAATCCTTTTTTATTGCAATGAAATAAGATGGACTAGACAAAACTGTTTAGATTTTATAAATTACCAGGCAGACTTAAGTTTAATAACATTAAAGCTTTTGGTTTTCAGTGCTAAATCTATGAAAGAATTATTATTAAGGAATTATGTTTATTTACAGCTTTAACGATTTTCTTTATGGCAACAAATAATATTAATATCTATATGATGGTGGAAGAATGATTTTTTTCTCTTAACCAAGGATGGAAAAGGGGTAGAAAGGCGGTCGTCTATTACTTTCTTGCACGTGTTATATAGGGGGAATGAATGTGCAGGGGGAGGGTGGTGAAATTAGTAGACAAATCTTAGTAGATAGTAAATTCAAAATAATCAATACCGTAATTTAACGCACTCAGTATAGCCCTGGTGAAAGAGTGCCATTCAGAATCGAAACGTTACTTTAAATGGCCTTAGGCGCGTTTAATTACTCGATCTGAATAGCCTGATACTTCTCAACTTTTCTCTGACCCATCTTCTTACCGTCCAAACTTCCCCTTCAGCTTCGTAACATACCCCATTTGGGGATACTATAGTTCCAATGGCTCGGGGCAGTCGTGACTCTATTCCGATATTATTTTTTTTATTGCCCATAATTACGGGAGAAGGACAAGCTGGCTAAAGTTTTTTGGAATCAAGTCCTTAATGCATATATTAGATCAATTCTCATTATTACTAGACAAAAAACCGCTTTTTATTGGCTTACTGCAATGACTTAAACGGTCTGAACTCAAAAATATACCCTTTGTAGTGTGTTAACTCAAAAAACACTATGAATGACTTATCCGTAAATTCATACAGGTAGTCAGAAAAATGTATAAAGTTTAAAAGACAAAAATCCTATATATGTCATCTTTTAAATTCTATATGAAATACGTACTGGATTTTTATGTAAAATTTCAAAATTGTCTCCGCTGGTTTTCAAACTGCACTTATTTTGGTATGTATTTCATAGAATTTAAAAGACTACAATTTGAGGGTTTGTAATAACCTTTCATATTTTCCTAACTACCTGTGTTGAATTTATATAAAAATCATTTGTAGTTTTGCGCGACTTAGCAAACTACGATGTGATTTTTAGTGCCATTTTTGAATGCTGGCCTTTAAAATTGTTATATTTTTACACAACCACATCTCGTTGTCTTTATTCATCATTCATGATCTAATAGTGCCTAATTTAACGGTCACCTTTTTCTGCGTTAACGTTAAACGTTACAAGGCTTGCAGTAATTTGTCCGTAACACACAGGAAGGTGGTGTGCAGGTATCTGCTTACGTGATGGAGTCATTTGCTGCACTTAATTTAATGCAGGGTACGGCTACCCGTGGATCTGACGCTCATTGCACAACTCAGGAAGTTAGCTATAATAACTCTTGATTTATTCGCTGTTTGTCTGATTTACCATACCATGGTTTCTGTGTTTGCAAATAAATTTAAAAAAAATATGATAAAACGCATTTCCTCGCTTTGACAGTAGATTTACTACCCGGTTTCGTACGAGTTTTAACACGTTTTTAATGAAGTTAAGGTTAAACAAAACCCGATACGCGCTCACAGATGGCCGTAATCTAAATATTTTATGAAAAAATACTTTTATTAAAAACACAAACATAAATGACAAATATGTGATGAAAGTAAGTAAGTAATTAATAAAAAAAATGTTAAAATTAATTGAAAACAAAAAAAAAATATTATAAAATAAAATAAATTGTATTGGAAATTGTTTGTGTTTTTAATTTTGTTCTATTTTCTCATTATTTGTGTTTTTAATTTGATCTATTTTCTTATCATTTATCTAAACTTGTCATTATTTTTAGTAGGTAAATTGTTTATCCTGTTGATCGGAGATTTGATTCTGAAACATGTGGATATTTACACATTAAATAATATGGTTCAAATAAATTTATTGTTACTAATTCAATTATTTATTATATTCATCTTTCAACCACTCGTCCCCAGTAAACGGTAGATTGATTGCACCTGGCTGCACATGCATGAAACTAGTAGTATAATAACTTGAACGGAGTGTATAATGTATAAGAAGTCATGTATTGGAAAGGGACTTCTTACGCAATTTCCTAGACCAGTGGACAAAGCCCTCGTCCAATAGAATAGACAATTATTCTATTCTAGACTTATCGCATTAGCATTATTATTTATTCGGATTCGAGTGAAGCAATGAGCATTTTGTACTCGCTACTTTCGTACGGTGGAAAGTTGAAAGATGAGTACAGTGTAAATAAATACTGAGATCTGAAATCCAGAGCATTTTTTTATTGAAGTGAATGCTTATATATTACTAAGAGATCTTTAATTCTTTGACCCCTAGTATGGTGGCATTGAATTATTAAAAAAAAATAATTCGGCTAGTACAGTGTTATGAGTATATATTTTAATTTTTTTTAGTTTTGTTAGCGGACTTTGGGGTGATATTTCACGAAAATGGAGCTATAAGGATTAGCTATTATCATTACTGAACAAATAATGCATCTATGGGGGACACTTGGGGCCGGTTTTATAACCATTCATTCGTTCGTAACGCTTGATAACATTTTTAACTAATATTTGGTCTACCGCTCGTTTTATAAATGATTACCGGTCGTTTGACAGCTGTCAATTGTAGCCCGACGATCGCTTATGTGAACCCGTGCACTATTTTAAGTTAAAAAGACAATATATAATTTGCATTAGTGAAATGGATTCCTTATCGAGCAGTGGAAGTGATGACGAGCGAATTCATTCTCAAAATAACTGAGCAAAATAACAATGTATAATATATAAGATAGGAATATGTAAGATATATAAATAATATTAAGTAATATGAGAAGTAAAATATGATAGGAATAATATGTATGTATGTAGTTTAGTTAAGAAAGTAAAATAATTATGTCATCCTTTTAACTTAATAAATAAATTAAAATTGGCAATAATTCAAGAAAGAAAAATTAAGTTACCAACGGATAACGGTCCGTTAACGAAAAACGGTTCGTTACGTAACAATTTTTGTATGTCATTTATAAAAATGTCCCCTAAGGTGGGTTGTATTCATACTAACCTAACGAGCAGGAAACGTCCTTAGAGTAACAATATTACTCTAAGGAAACGTCAGAGCAGAGGAAATTAAAACCTAAAAAAAAAACGGACTTGCGTGATCTATTGCCTGTCTTTGCCAAGTAGCATTACTGTACATTTGCAACATAATTGCAGAAATTCGTTGCGTTTAGTCACCATTGTGTATAAACCATTCCGCTGTAAATACAAATAAAATAGTATCGAATAAATTATTTCAATGTAACTGGGTTTTTCCTTTTCGCATCACTTTTCACAAGTTCACAATAAAAAAAAATTATTTAAGGCATTTTTATTCAATAATAAAAAAAAACTAAAATGCTCGCAGAACTCAATAATAATAACGTTATTAAATTTGGTTTATATAAAATTACAAAATAATTAAATGGTGTTCTACGAATTAAACATAAAAAATATTAATATATGTAAGACCTGTACTATCCATTTAACTACACCTTTTCAAAAATCATGTCCATTTCTACGACGACAAAGAACCTGTCCTAAGAACATGTAAAAAATTACAGCACGTTTCTAGCCTATCTAGAAATATGATTGATTCATTATGTCGCATATGAATTCTAAAACAGATTGGCTATTATAAGTATGGTACGAAGCTTATTGATTTCGAATGATCAACCATTAACATAATCGAATATTGTCTGTTTTCGTCACTCGATTTATTGCATTGGAGAGCAGGAGACGTACTTAATAATAATAATTCATCGTGTCTTTTTAAAGCTTATGTCGTTACAAGTTACAAAATGATAAAAATTCCGCCTTCCCACTTGCAGGTAGATATACACCCACCGTAGTATTTTTTAAAGTGTAATAAATCTGTCTTATTTCTCTAAATAGAGCCAAGCCTTAAAATCTGTTTATTTAAGGTTTCGCGGGTGACCTTTCGATGCTGTCTCTTTTATAATGTTTTTTTGAGTAAAAAAAATTCTATCCCGCGTAGTTCTGAGATAATAAAAAAAAACTCTTTATCGCTTTAATGCCCCAACATTTGCGTTTTAATTCTTGTTTTTAATGCACTTCTCCGTTTAATTGCTACTTCGTCCTATAGGTATACGAATAACGTAATTCAGGATGAAGTCGAAATCAATTATTATTTTTTAAATTTATTTATTTTCATATTTCAATTTAGGTACCCACAATAATTTATTTCGTTGCTATCACTGAAATATCGAGTATTAAAGTGTGATCGTCTTTCACTCCCATGGGTGGGGTGATCTCGATACCTTTGAGTTTTGTTTGAAATTAAGGCTTCACCGGGTTAGTAGGATGTAACAAAAGTAATTAATTTAAAATACATTTGTTTGGTCATTATTTTGACGTACAAAATATGTAAAGTTATTCAATATTTACTCTCGCCATATCTCCCTTTCCTGACAACTCTACCTACACATAACATTACTTACTATTTGTCCACATGAATGTCTAACACATCTGGATGAGTAGAATAGACATCTTTAACGTTTTTCCCTTTTCGGTGTAACGATATTTTATATCCCAGCTGTTTTTTTTATACCTACTCGGGGCATGATCGACTTCACCCTGCGAAATGCCGAAATTTGCATTATTCCTCCTTAAAAGTGAATATTGATATAAGTACGTTTTGACAAACCCCAAATAAGGAATTTGTTAACAACACATCAGCTAAGAGATTAAGTATGTGGATAAACTCATAACTTTTATTAAATTGTCTTGTGCACTAGTTTTTATTCAGCAAAACTCAAAACATGCAAAATAAACGTAAATTTTTGAATTTTTTCGTCGCCGTATATGCGACTTTTTATTTTATTGACCACTCGTGTTCTATTGGGTATTTATCACACTGGACACTCCAATCGGTAATAGAGCTTAAATATATATATATATTCTTTTTTAATTTGATGTAAATCAAATTTAGTAAGTTCTGCAAGTATTATTATTTTTTTATTATTGAGACAGCTGTTTTGGCGTTCAAGGCCATTTTAGAACTGCAGTTAATCCACATTGTGACGACTTGTTTATATAATTTTATTTACTCCAACCCAATTCTAATTTGGACGGGTTTTTTTAAACAATGATTTATTATTCCCCGTATTTAAATGATAATGTTAACATACTGAGAAGCGGTGAATAAATAATTGTTCTTACTTTATTAATTAATGTTATATTAGGATCATTCGTTCGTTTATTAATTTTTAATTGTTCAAGTAAATTTAATCTAAGACCCTCTATTTCTATATGTAATGGTTTAGGCGGTATTAGGCTCGTTGTTGTCAAGCGGAATGTGATTATTCTCTATTAACCACAAAAATAATTAATTCCGTTGAAAAAACATGAATATTTCGGCTCCACCCCACCCGATCCACTTCACCCTATTTTCCCGGTGTAATAGAAAAATGTTAAGTCTACTTCTGCAGATAATGTGTACCATTTCATAGGGATATTTCCCCATTTTTAGTGCCTTTAATAAATAAAAGCTCTTAACAGATATTTTTACCATTGCTAGAATATCAATAACTACTCGTTCTCCATCCGTTAACGGAAATAACATAATAATGCATTGGCATTATCTTTTAAATTGCCTTTTAGTATGTTTTTTCTGGAAATACCTTGCACAACTTTAATGTTTAGTGAAGAGAAAACTAATGTAACATCTCACGTGAACATTTATAAATTGTCGTCATTAATTTTTAATATCTTACCTTTTATCTACCAATTGATACTCCTCGTCTTTCTCAGAGCTTTTTCATGTGGTATTTTTGTTCTTGTTTGTACACTGCTAACGTTCTCGGCGATCTGTTAACTGTCGAAAATAACGTAACGTAAACTATGCTTATTAAACAATCTTCCCTTTTATTCTTATCTTCCTTGAGAATAATTGTTTTTCTTCGTGTAAAAGGATTGTAAGCGTTTGCCGGTTTTTCAAGCGGAGTCCTTATCCAAAATTTTAAGATTCATGGGCTTATTGGTCGATTTCTCATTTATAGGTGTTAATGTCGGATCAACAAATGCCACTGGTTCTGCCACTTACAGGTTTTATCAATACTAACATTAATACTGCAAATTGATACTCCTCATCTCTCTCAGAGCTTTTTCGTGTCGTATTTTTGTTCTTATTTGTACACTGCTAACGTTCTCGGCGATTTGTCAACTGTCGAAAATAACGTCCTATGCTTATTAAACAATCTTCCCTTTTTCTTCTTATCTTCCTTGAGGATAATTATTTTTCTTCGTGTAAAACGATTGCAAGCATTTGCAGGTTTTTCAAGTGGAGTTCTTATCCAAAATTTTAAGATCCATGGGCTTATAGGTCGACTCCCCATTTATAGGTGTTAATGTCGGATCAACAAATGACACTGGTTCTGCCACTTGTAGGGTTTATTAATTCTAACATTAATACTATATATTAAAAACCTTTCCCTTTATATCTTCTCTGTGTCATGCACTTATACATTATTATACATACATTTATATCATAAATATGTTACACTTATATACCTACTATGTATGTTTTTTTTTGTTAACTTAAAACATTTTTTTTCATTCTGTACACAAAAGCTTGTAAAATGTTAAAATATGTAAAAGCCCATCGGGGCGTTAATAATTAATAAATAAAATAAAATAATTATAATATTTCAACATGGATGTGGAAGCGAACACGGGTGCACTATTCGATATGTTAATCCCCGGGAACCAGGAAGGAATGAAACTCCTTCCCCTGCTCGGATCGTCACAATGTTTATAATGGATTCTAAAACGCTTCTTTATTATTGTTTGACCGTCGCTAACAGCGTGCTTCAATGATGGTGCTGCTGTGATCGCTTGCCACGGGTTGCTTCTCCAAGTTCTATTACTCTTTCGATTAGTAGTTTACTCTTATAACTAAAATCGTATTGAATTCCTTAGATTTCCAAAATATCGGAACTTGAACTAGTGACTGTGAGAAAAGTTACAATAATTATGTTTTATTTGATTTCGGATGTTTTTTAACCATAATGTAAATGTAATTAAACTTTGGAACAATGTTCAATTAATGACATTAATTGTACATTGTTAATTGCAACATAATTTCACGTTAATGTTAAACATAGAATCGATCACTTGTGTTTATGTTTCACTCTGCCATATATTTAATATATTACTCACATCCTTTTGGTAATGCTCAAACGCGAACATTATTTATCAGATTTAGAATCATCTGTTTGGAACACAATGGATGAGAAGGGCAAATGTATTATTTTCGTGGGTAGATTTGGGTGCACATTGAAAATTAAATAAAGTGCCGGTATAAATTGTCTTCTGTAATTCGAAAGTGCGCTTTGTCACGGACTTTTGTGTGCGTTATGAGGGTTCGAGTATTTCGCGTGGTTTTTTGTTAGATTGGCAGGGAAGAAGTCAAGTGCCTAAGTGCCTCGTAAAACTGATAATAAGTGTCTTCTCAGTGCGCCCAAATAAATGTTCCTAACGTTTATTTGGGCGTCATGGCAGTGGAGTGCGGTCTATAGTAATTTATTCCTGTATATGACAAGTATTATAACAAGTACTGACCACAAAAAATATGTTTAAAAAACACCTCTTGAATCAGTGTATCTAAATCTTAGAAATCTTATTGATTGAAGAATGTCGATGTAGTGGACCTCCGAGGAAAATAATACGATCATGTGGATAAACCTAGAAAATCTTTAAAAAAGGATCATTATAAGCTATTACAAGAAGTCACATCAGGATCTCCTTATCTCGCTCGAGGAGCAAAACGGGAAAATATCAAAAGACATATTCATTTCTGGGACCGAAAATATATAATACAATCCCGCCAGAAATAAACATTAAAACCCGCAAAACTTTATACCCAAGTCCAATAATAACCGAATGATTAGTTAATTGGGCTCGGTAGAGGCGAGTCTGAAAAAATATTAAATTATGTCACTTAAATTTATTTATAACACGCTTAGTACATAGATTGTAGAAAAACAATAATTACAGAATATTACACCACGCATAACTGAAGCATTTGGTTCAGTTATGCGGTGTGCCTAGCTGGGAACTAATATCGACTTGACTAGATATTATATACTTGTACACATTTGACTTATTTTCAATTGTTTAAATATGCTAAATTGTCATTAGTTCTTATACAATATTATGTACTTTATATTATGTTATGTAACATATAAATGTATCCACGTAATGAAATAAATAAATAAAATACTAGAGTCGGATGATGTCCGTTGATGTTGCATTTTCAAAATAATTGATTGTATTATTGACTCACCTTCTTTGTTGCAACTCATTCAGTTGAATATCCCTTGCTGTAGACTCTGAAACAATTAATAGATTTTCCCCGATCAACACTCTACTAATTATGGGTACCAATCTCCACTGTCCAGAATGTCGAGACTTCTTAACTCAAGCCAGGGCATTGACATTTTTGGTAACAGTCTAAACTATTTTTGTCACGCTTTATGAAAATAAAACTCGAAGATTATCATTTAGTATGTCCAAAACCGTGGACTCTATCAAAATCTTGGTCAGTCTTTGACTTGAATGTTCCCTCAAATGTATATTTTTGCATTGACGTATTTTTGTCATTGCTTCATTCGTGTATTATGTATGTGCTTTTCTTTTTTCGGTATCTCATTTCGTGTTGTCTATTTTGTGCAATTGGACAATCGTCCGTTAATATAAATAATAAATAAATGTCCGGCCGGAATTGGTATAATAAAAAAGTATCCGCGTTTGAACACTTCGACGATGAATGAATCCGAGTGTGTGTTGTCAGAGTCAGAGTTGTAGATGGTCCAAGCCATTTTGCTTATACTGGCCGATAATCGCATGTAATAAAACTATTTTTAATATTTTTTTCGGCAATTGATATTATTGTGTACTGAAGATAAAATGAAGATAAGTAATATGGAACGTATATCATAGTATAGCTAACAAGGAATGCGACCGCACGCCCCTGTGTCACACCTGACATTCCCAAGGAATACGCCGAGGGTAAAAAAAGGCAAATCGTGTCGGTTGGAAAGGCGATTAGCCGTGAAAAATGTACCCATAAAGAAAATACTTGGCATACGTTACTGGCCGGCGAAAGGACATCGATAAACACGTCACTGTATAATGAAAACAAAACCTCACTGCTGGAAAACGTATTAGTCGCTGACTCTCCCAGAATAAAGCAAGATGGCAGGGAACATCCCAAAAATAATAAAAAAAGCCTTCGCGATTAATTACGGGTTGCGTCACGGGGTCCTTGAACCGATGATAATATCTGGTGTAACAGACTTGCAACAGGCTCCGGAGACAGCTAAAAAAAGGAGTCAAAATTGGAGGAATGAAAGCGCCAATCCGTATTTAAAAAACGTCCAATGTTCCCCGCGAATGTTGGAAGGCTATTTTTGGAAGCGAGTACTCGCTGCCGAGGGTAGCCATGGCAATGTTGCTTTTGTGGGAATCAAATTTAATTATTAAAAATAAAAACGATTTGATGAGGCCATATGCACATCATTAACACAAATACAACATTATTCTAGTCGTATATATATATAAAACGTTTAAAACGTGTCTCCACTATTAAAGATCTTGGTATCGTGTTTGATAGTAGGCTGACATTTCATGCTCATGTTGAAGTCACCTGTAGTACTTCATTAAAAATGCTGGGTTTCGTCCTACGTACTTCAAGGAATTTTAAAGACACTCGGGTTCTCATAATTTTATATAACTCGCTAGTAAGGCGTAGGCTTGAGAGTGGGTCGGTGGTTTGGAGCCCACATCAGGTGAAGTATTCCCTCATGTTGGAGAGAGTTCAGAAGAAATTTTTAAGATTTCTTTATTTGAGGGAGTATGGCTACTACCCGTGGCTCTATCCTACCGACTTTCTCCTAGGTATGCTCGGAATGAACCATCTGCGGGTCAGAAGGGATGTACACATTGTGACACATTTCTTCAGACTGATTCGCGGATGGTTCGAAAATTCGGCTGTCATGGAGAACATTCATTTCTATGTTCCCGATGGTTATCTCCGTCACCGACAGCATAGACTGTTTTATCTCCCGGCCTGCAGGACCAACTTGCCAACGGTCATGCCGGTGGGGAGGGCAATCTTGCTGTTAAATAGAATCACTTCCGATATCGACATATTTAGCATCAATGAAGCTGCATTTAAACGTAAAGCTTTGTTGCTACTTGTATAATGCCAGTATGCCTTGTATACAATTTACTGAGATTATGTATTTATTTTGGATGTTGTACATCCTGTATCATCTTTAAAAATGCTTTAATGTAAATTTTTAAAAAGAATAAAGAGTTGAATTGAATTGAATATATGATTTCAAGTTTCGAATCAACCTAAACTAACCTAACCAGCCAATCCATTGCAGGGGTAGGCAGAGATGATGGACTGCCACACAACTCTGTCCTTAGCACATATTCCCCACTTCGTTCTTAATCATATTTCATTTCGTACATACTATTCTGTTATTCCGACTTTTGCCAAGACCCTACTCAAATATTTTATTTACTTGATGGTGATAAATCTTCCTGGGGTGTCATCGACTTCCAGCTCTTCCATCCACTTCATGTATTCTCCTGAAACACCAACATTACAAAATGCTAACAGATAGCCCCGGAAACGTTACAAAAGGCTACTAATCTAATGTAATTATGTTTAATCTATGGTAAAAAAAAAAAACTATATAGAGTTTGATGTCATATGCACCCCAGGAAAGAGGGGCGCCGATGAGAAAGGTGTCGAGAAGATCGCATATAACTCAGAGAGAAGGCGCCTCCGGGGAATGCGGCCCAGCTCGATTCTTGTGATTAATGGAGGCCGTGCACCTGACCTCAGGCGTCGTGTAAAAAGGGAACCAAACTTTACAAGGAAGTATTCGTTGTAACCCATCTTAACTCCTTATTTACTGACAGAACGTGTTAGGAATCCAGAATCGTTTAAAGCAGTGCTAAAAGTAGCCCACATAAAAGCAGTTCATATTCTTAATTTCGTCATCAGATGACGGCCCTCACTTGTAATTCGTATTGTTCTGTACTGTAACTTGACTTGGATTTTGAACCTTGCTTTTACAGTTTTTGAAAATAGAGTCTAAGCTTGGGATTTTCAATCCCGGTTACATTTAACATCGTCTCGAATCGACGGTCAGCGCCATTTTGATTTTTTGACATTTAAACGGCCTCCATTAACCGCCGATTCTCGGACGGCTCAGCGTTAGGTTACATATTGTTGGCCGTTATGCCCGACGACATAATCAACGACTGATTAAACAACCCAACTTATAATTTGACACCCCAAGCTTGGTTACATTCCATATGTCATTATAAATTATATTTTTATGCATCATTAATACGTAAAATTAATTTACAGATTATCATAAAATAATATGTCTGGAACCTTTATAGATTACATTTTACTTTATTAAGGTGTATTCACATCTGCCAGCACCGTGGCACGAAAACATTAGTTGGCTACATTACCTATGAACACATTTATATTACAGCGTACGTAAGCGTTACGTATCCGCGCATGCTCGGGCCAGCACCGGCCGAGTTTGTCGGCTAGAATATTTTGACAGTGCTGGTGGACTGCCGGTGACGTCTGCACCTGCGCAGTTAGCATGAACACACACTGTTAGCACCGCCATCTTGGCATCGCCGTCAGTTGGCGTCAATAGGCGCAAATATTGCAAAAACTAAGAAAGTGGACAATGAAAAATTGATGGAATTGGTCGGGGAATATAGTTTATAAAATAATAATACATATGGGAATAGGATATAGGGGATAAAATCCTCAAACATTGTGGCTAAGGATAACGCTCAGTTGGACATCTGTACTTGCGTTTGTGCTGCCTTGCACTGTCTAATTTATTTGTTTATTTTATTATAGAAACAAAACAGTACATTTGTTACAGTAAAAAAACGCTTCTCAGAAATTAAATTTACAAAGTACGCATGATACGTTTCCTCTTATTTTCTGATTTATACATGTATTTACCGGGTGACATGTGTATTATGTAAATGTGTGTGTATGTGTGAATGTGTTTGTAAGTGTGAGAATTGGTGATCTACATAATATAGAATGTGAATACTCGTGTATGTGCCGTTCCTGCACTGTACTGTACTGCACTGCGCGGTGCTGGTAGATGTAAATAGACCTTTACTTAATGTTAAATACAAATATAACTGAACAAATGGGTAATAATAATTCGTAAATATTTAGTAACATTAATATTTTCCATTCAGTAAACAAAGGGTTAAACAAGAATTTTTATTACGTTTGGGATAGCAGCGAATACGTAATGCAAATGAGTCACACGAGACGTTTATCTGTTGAAATGATCATTGATTTTCAGGATGGAATATTTTTTAGGAGGTTTTTGATCTGAGGGGTATTTATTTTGAGTGTAGTTTATTGAATATGCTTTCGTTTTTTTTCTTCTTCTTTTTGGGTTGCTTTAAATATGACGAGGGTTTAGGAGAAGGTTGAGAATTTGAACTCTTCAAACCTTTCCTGAGATGAAAGAGCTTTTCATAATGGGGACTGCACACGTCAATTTCGTGTTTTTAATGCCAGGAAAAATAAAATTACAAAACCTGAAACATATTTTATCAAAAAGGTTTCTCACTTAATGTTCGCTGTCAGTCACAACTCTTAGGCCGACCATACGAGTAATTAGTAAAGTGTATAAGAGTTGAAAAGGCAATTATCCTCGAACTGTAATCTTTTAAATTCTATAGTGAATTACGTTATGGAATTTTAGGTAAAACGTTCAAAATTGCTTTCACTGCTTTTCAAACTGCACCTATTTTCAGACATTTTGGGACATATTTCATAGAATTTAGGGAATATGGTTTTAGGATTTTAGTATTTTGAAACCTTATAGGTTTTCCTAACCCTTATAGAATAGCCTGGGGATATGTCTCAGCACGGGATATTCATAGTAAGATAGGTAAAGTAAAAAATAAAAATGTTAACACTATTTGTGTAGATGTACTAATATCAATAAACGGATAAATAATTTGTGGTATTTGTGGTAACTAACCTGTTTAAGGTCATTTTTGAGTGCTGGCCCTTAAAATGGCTTTACCTGTGTTTCGTTACCAGATTTGAATAGTCCGGCACTTTCCACCCTCACTTTCTGCCTAGCAACTTTCACCAAATTAATTGAATGCATCTGATGTCGTCAGAATTAATAGACTTGCCCAAAATATGATTTCTACGGCTGGAGGCAAAGGTCACATGGCACCCATTTTGGCATCACCTTAGTTCACTGCCGTCCACGTATGCTTCGCCTGACTGCTGTAAGCAAATTTACGTAAATGAACAAATTAATTTGGGGTATGCTGTGTGTATCCTGATGAGGAAAATTTCGCTTCCCAAACATGTTGGTATATTTATATTAAACAATGTTTTACACAAAGTATTTCTTATTAATTTTATAAAATTTACAAAACATTTATAAGAAGGGTCAAATTAAACACTCTATCACTTGGGGTGATTTTCTCACGAAAACGGCGCTATAGAAATAATCCATTTATTATTATTATTATTACAACTTTCTCATTCAGCCTGAAATAAAGGTGATTGTCCGTTCTCAATAATAAATTGGATGGGATCGCAAAAGCGTGTTGACTGGTCCATTGCACCCGTTTGGAAGGATACGTCGTAAAAGATAAGCGGTTCGTGATTAGAGTCAGTTCCCCGTCAGGGTAAGCTGTGAGTGGTCCAGCTGACCCGAGAGCAGAACCATTTGAAGGTTTCTTCTGAGAACTTATGAAAATTAAAATTGATGTTGGCAATTAGTGTTCTAATACAACGTTTAATGATTTCAATTCAAGTTTGCTGCTAAAGCTGTCGTGTAATATTTTTCGTGCCCCTTTTTTTCCTCGTGTAATTCATTTTGTAATAAACTTTTTTTTATTTTATTTAAACGTAATAAATTTATTGTATTTTTTGGGCATTAACTACACGTAACAATTTCTAGAGATTTTGTTGGAACAGTTTTATCCACTATGTTTGTTACTTTGATTTTATTTCTGTGCCACCGGTTTCGACACATCTCATTCACTGTCGTTCTTAAAACTAACTTAAATTAAACAAGTACAGTAATAATTAGACATTATTAGGTGAGAGAGGGACGGTGGGAGGAGTCAAAATAACAAGGAAAAACGGGTAACAAAGTTGATTTACAGGGTGCTATTATTTTGTTTGATTGAATTTAAATTAATTTTATTAAAAAAAATAAGCCAAAAAATTTAATTTAGTAAACAAAATAATAGCATCATGTAAATCGCCTTTGTTAAACATGTTTCCTTGTTATTTTGACCCCCCCCCCCTTTTTATATTAAAACAATAACAGTTTTTTCATAAGACTTCACGCAAAGCCAAATAAATATTGAAAATAAATAAATAAATAGAATAAATCCCATCCTTTTCTATTTTCTTTTTGCAAGTAACTTATTCTGATTTTCCATACTGTTGAACATTATCATTATCTCGGATAGTTAGTATTGTTAACTCGATCACTTTGCAGCAATTGTTGATAGTTTTTCATGTCATCCCATCAAAGTCTATTGCAATTTCACAACTTTCTAATGGATGCATAATAGATAGGTCGCCAGATGAGCTGTGCACATATCTGCACGCAATAGTAGGTATTGTAACTGTATTACATTATCTCATTCTTCTTGTCCGTTCATGAGCCTTCTGGCGTCCAGTTTTGGACATGGGCCTCCCTCAATTTTTTCCAGTTTTACCGTTTCTTGGCAGCTCAAAATTTTTTCGAATCCGGCGATTCTTTTATATTGATTCATGGATGTATAAAAATCTATCGAGTTTTATCTTTCCTGTCAGTAAGTTAATGTTTGTGATTTTGGACAATCCCTCATGACGACCTCCGTGGAAAAGCGGTAAGCTCATTGTCTCCGTGAGCTTGTTTTTTCGGATTCGTGTTTCATTAGGGATGTGTTAATATTATCTTCTTCAATGATTAATAATAATAATCGGATGATTTTTATAGCGCCGTTTTTGTGAAAAATCACCTCAAGGGCGCTGTACAAATCTTACTTCCTATTCTTACATTATTCCTATATTATATCTATGATATTTATTTTTGGACAGGCTATCATTACACATTATTTATAGACCATATAAAGAGATTAAATATTACAATGAGGTTTATAAACTTCAATAAGGTTAAAAAAAAGAATATTTCTTTCCAGACTTGTAAAAAAAGTCAATAGATGTCTCATATAAATAAAAATCGGATAGGTATATCCGAGACTATATTCCGATTGCAATTGTGTTCGGGAAGAATTTTGCAATCATCATAAGGATAGCAGCCAATAATATGGGATTTAAAATGGAGGATAATATTAACAAGTCTTGAACTTGAAGTATGATATCGGCGAAGATGGCGTAAATTGAACTGGTCTCATTAGCTTAGTCGGTAAAGCGGCTGTCCCGGATAAACAGAGGTCCTGGGTTCGAGCCCCAGATGCGACTGATTTTTTTTTATTTTTCTGTTGTTTTTTTCGGATTCGTCTTTCATTTGGGATGTGTTAATATTATCTTCTTCAATGATTAAATAAAATGTATTTACATGTTTTACGTGAGTTCTTAAAATAAAATTTTAATAAAACAATATACCTATAATGGTAAGTATTCGCGTCTCGCTTCAGAGCCCTGGTGAAAGACCTACATTTAGATTCGACGTGTTTCTTGATATGGCTCTAGATATCCAGTGCTCAAAACTGATTGTTTTCCATTTAATATTTCATCCCTTATTTTAATTTTGTTTTTATTAGAACACGCGTAACTTTATTGCCTCACCACTCCTGCTGACTATCCAAGTACTCGTCAACTTTGCTATTCCTCTTCTCCCGCCACTACTAACTTCCCCTAGCTTTAAAACATTCTGCTGACTATCCAAGTACTCGTCAACTTTGCTCTTCCTCTTCTCCCGTCACTACTAACTTCCCATAGCTTTAAAACATTCTGCTGACTATCCAAGTACTCGTCAACTTTGCTCTTCCTCTTCTCCCGTCACTACTAACTTCCCATAGCTTTAAAACATTCTGCTGACTATCCAAGTACTCGTCAACTTTGCTCTTCCTCTTCTCCCGTCACTACTAACTTCCCATAGCTTTAAAACATTCTGCTGACTATCCAAGTACTCGTCAACTTTGCTCTTCCTCTTCTCCCGTCACTACTAACTTCCCCTAGCTTTAAAACATTCCCCAAATGGGAATGCCATAGCTTTAAAACATTCTGCTGACTATCCAAGTACTCGTCAACTTTGCTCTTCCTCTTCCCGTCACTACTAATCTCTCTCCCATAGCTTTTAAACATTTCCTTAAGCGATCATCCAAGTACTGTCAACTTTGCTCTTCCTTCTCCGTCACTACTAACTTCCCATAGCTTTAAAACATTCCTGCCATCATCCAAGTACTGTCAACTTTGCTCTTCCTCTTCTCCTGTCACTACTAACTTCCCTAGCTTTAAAACATTCTGCTGACTATCCAAGTACTCGTCAACTTTGCTATTCCTCTTCTCCCGCCACTACTAACTTCCCCTAGCTTTAAAACATTCTGCTGACTATCCAAGTACTCGTCAACTTTGCTCTTCCTCTTCTCCCGTCACTACTAACTTCCCATAGCTTTAAAACATTCCCCAAATGGGAATGCCAATGCTCCTCTCTCTGCAAGAGGGCCGTTGTACTCCTGTTCAATATCACATCGGTAAATAATTGTACCCATTTACTTCTAAATTGTTTAATCATGTTTTGATAATTGGTACCTTCCTGCACAATATTTACACATTTGCACTATAATGATTCTGTTATTTAGTTGTATGGGAAATTACATAATAATTGCCATACAAGGCTACAATCGCAGAGATAACAGAATTGATTGTTTTTTACCGTGTTTATATTTGTTGCTTACAAATTGTTTGCCAGTTAACGTTCGCTTGTCTTCACGTGTTCTACAATAATAATTTAATAATCAGATATTTTTTATAAGAATTTATTTATATCCACTACATTAATAATTACATCCCATTGTGTTTATGAATATATCCAGCTGTGTTTACGACCATTTGATTAGCGCTTTAATTCGTAGCAAGGTCGGTTTCTTTCTACATTTTCCCTTTCTCTGAACATTATACCAATGGGGAAATAAGAATGAATATATGCTGTACTTTACAATATATGTTATTACACAATCAATATATCGCAATATTGATGTATTTAATATCTTTTCTAGCTGATCGGATTGATGGGGAACACTTACCAATAACAATTTAAACGATAACGTGACCTTAGTTAACATATATTTTTATGATATTATGATATCCTATCATAACAGAAAGGATTTAATATACATATGTTGATTAATAAACTATGAATTTTTTATTCTCGTGAGTGCAATTTTTTAATAAGAGTAATATTTATTTATTTGAAACACAAATTATTGAACAACAAACTCAGAATTGAAACGTTGCTTGAAATGGCATTTAGCCGTGTTTGGTGACCAGATCTGAATATCCAGGTATTTCCCCACCTTCATCTTTCCCTTCTCCTTCCCGTCCCCAATACCTTCAGCCTCACAACATTCCCCAATTGGGGATGCCATAGTCGCACTGGCTCCAGACGGTTGGGAGCAGTTGGGACTCTTGTGCGGTATTCATATAAAAAAGGTTAAATTGATAAGTTTAATTCATATTAAGTGTCATTATACAAAAAATAGAATGAAAAAGCTAGTATTGACATAGTATGGTAATATAATATATGTAGAAAAAAAAAGTCAGTATTGTATTATAATTAACATGGAATAATAGTTAAGTATAAAGAGATAAAAATAAAGGAAGGTGTTGGAGTAATCCAGTGTATCAGATAATTTGAGTATAGTATAATAGTTAATTACTTATAAAGAGATGAGAAAAAACAAATATTATGTATTTAATTTATTAATTAAGACATGCACTTTGTTTACACAACTTAAAATACATAAATATATCTACATGTTTCGACAGCAATGCTGTCATCATCAGGAATATCTGAATACATAAATAAATATTATGTAGTAATCAATTATGTACACGTGTGTTTGATAGGTACTGGTACTATGAGGAACAAAATGCGCTTAATTTTGAGTAGGTACTTACCAAAAAAGATAATATTTATCAATTAAAGTTGAGTTACGTATCGCTCAGCTTTATGAGCCGACGACAAAACTCAAAGAATGCTGCCCGAAAGGGGCGCTGCAAATAGTTAATAACATATTAAATGTATTTAATTCAGTATGTTAGTATAAAAAGTAACTTTTTTTAAATGGTTTAGAACCAAATGTTTGTTTTTTTTTTAATTTTCTGTGCTTGGGGTTTTTAATCCAGTTAAGATCTTTTCCCTAAGAGCACATTTAGTGTAACGTAAATTCAGTCAAGCAAATCAAACCATACGATGGTAATAGTAATAAAGCCAAAGCGTCACAGTACTAGTTAGATAGACAATACTTTCACGTAGGGATAGGCTGAGCTGGTTTAACTCGGAAGGATCGGTAATAATAATGTTTTATCTTTCATCATCTTCATTATTGCATGACAATTACTTAGAATCGTGTATTATTTTCCTTGTTTACTTTGTTGTTTTTCTTAATATTATTCCAACGTATCATAATTAATATATATTTCTTGTATAGCTATATATACAATGTAAATATTTTACAAATTTCCAGTTGTTGTATTATTTATCAATAAAGTTTCCACCGTTTTTCCATAAATTAACACTTTATTACAATACATTTATAAGAAGTTTTTCTCCATTTCTTGTAATATTCATTGTTGTAAACTCTATGCATTGGTTTCTTTGTCTACTAATAAGTATGGCTACTTTAGTGTGACAACTGTTACACATTCCAAATTCTGCTGTCTCCTGCTTCCACAACGTTTCCATTAAGTCGAAACATTAGCACAGAAATCAAAACGGTCTATGTAGAGTATGTAGACCCAATGTGTCCGAGATACGGCTGGTTGACGCACATTTTTCATATTTTATATCCATGAGGTCAAAAAATTGAATTTATCATTAGGCCTTCATCATGTACAACATATCACAAAATTATAACTACACCCCATTTGATGCGAGGTGACCCCCCTTTTAAATGATAAAATAACTGGCTGCAACTTTTGTGAATGTCGTTCAAGGCAAAAAATGTTTCAAAAACCGCCGCCTACAATATTATTTTCTCTTGATCCATTAATTCTGCACATTTCCTAACTCGTATGATATGTAGAATATAGAGTGCACTGGCGAGTTCCACGTCCTCCGCCGCCGTTGAGAAATGGCCGTCCATGAATGTGTGGGCCGTTTCCCCATTATCACCGCTCTTCCGGTTGGCGTAATTTTCAAGGAGTATTTAATTTTTTTATTATTTATTATTATTAACGTTAACCGTAGCGGTTATGATTCGCGTGAGCGTTTTCGTGCGTTTTGTAATGTCTGCACTGTTTTACTCAATTTTTATGGGTATGGAGGAATTTAAAAATTGCTAGCTTTACAGCAGTTTCAAACCTTTTTATTAAGGTAACCTACATTTTTTATTTCATAGTAACGACCGTTCCCACCAATCATACTGAGATTGAGTGCATTTAGCTTGACCTTTTGGATGACACGAGACGCCATGAACAAAATGCAAAACATGTGGAGTGACAGGCATAACGAAGACCACCAGGATGTGATTAGTCCGGACGCTGATTTCCCCCACATTTCTTGACATGGACACTCAGAGACAGGGAAAGGAAGTGGATATACGTCCTCGAAATGTGGTGCTCGAGGAAAATGCTCAGAATTCCATGGACAGCCAGGCGCACAAATACATCAATTCTGGAAGAGCTTGGTATCCACTATAGGCTATCAACTGTCTGCGTACAGCGTATTCTCAGATTCTTTAAACATGTTGTTCGCCAAACCGAGAACTTCAACCTGGAGAAGCTTATGGTTACTAGAAAAGTGGAAGGTAAGAAAAGCAGAGGAAGGTCCCCGATGCGTTGGAGTGACCAAATTTTGCAGGCGTCCGGATCGTCGGTGTCCGCAGCCTCCACGCAGCGCTGGATCGCGAGGAGTGGAGGAGCCTTGTACACGAGGGAGATTGCAGTGGGGGTAACGATCCCCAGCAATGAGGAAGCGACTCGAGAAGAGTTTGAATACCAGCCCTTAATTGTCTTAATATGGTCTGTTCACATTGGGAGTACAAAATCTGTCTGTGTATTTTCCTAGCCTAGCCTCAAAAAAGTAATACAATAGTCGTCTCAGAAGAAACTGCCGTCTCAGGAAGACACGTCAAAAGCTTATCCTACAGTTTGTATACGAGTCATTTTCCCTTCATATCCGCTTCGCTGTGTGCGACTCCTTCCTTCTACAACTTGTTTGTCTTCAATACCCAGGTTCACTCTTTCCTTTCTTTATACAGTTCCTCTGCACAGAATCCCCAAAGATGACAAGAACCGTAAAGCTAACTTCATGTCCTTCTGTGCAGTTTTTTAGGGATCATTTCAAAAGTCGAATACGGTTTGTGAATGTGAATACTGCAAGACATAGTTGATGGCAGTCCATCCTCCTTGTTTACCCCTGCGATTAGTTAGTTACTTACTACGCTGTGGAGAATTTAGATGAAATGTGAGAAAAAAGTTTGCCACTACTGTCGCCCGTCACGTACGGTGACCACCCAACACCGCCGTGAGGCAAGCCGCGTCACGGTACCGGACCATGACATTACGTGAATCGTGAATACACCGAGTTATGACTGCATCTTATTAGATGTGTAAACGATCTCAAAATAATGTGACCATCCTCACTCACTGAAATAGTGATCATAATAATAAATAAAAAAAATTATAATGTTTTTATTAAGTTCTGCAAGTGTTTTTAGTTTTTATTATTGTGATAGCTGTTTCCGTAGACGATATGTACATGTGACAATTAGATATCTTCAATAACTGGGCAAACACCGTTAATAATAAAATCTGCTTCACAGTTGAACATGAGATCGAAGGTAAAACAATGTTTTTAGATTTTACAATTGGTAGAAGGAATACGTAAACGCCGAAACAGCTGTCACAATAATAAATATAGTTTGCAGAACTTAATGATAACATTATTAAATTTGATTTACATTAAATTAAAATATATATATTAAATTGATTTCTACGTATTAAACACAAAAACAATTATTTATTAAATTGATGAACTAAAGTTTTTAAGACAAGATTTTTGTGCATAGCGCAAAGGGTAACAATTATTTTTATAAACAATAATTATTAGCCTGAAACACTCATCCAAATTGAAAAAACCTCCCGAGAAAAGATAAATGTCGCCGGCAGGACTCGAACCTGCATCCTTCTAATATCCGGTCAGAGCATCAGAGCATCTGGGGAGGTTTTTTCAATTTGGATGAGTGTTTCAGGCTAATAATTATTGTTTATAAAAATAATTGTTACAAAAACAATTAATAAGTAATAAAAAATGTTCATGTACCTATTTAAAGATATTTATAATATATTCTCGCGAGTGTACGCAAAACAGGGATGTTATGAATGAGATTAAGAAAGGGACGCTCATATAATTTTTGCGTTTAGAGCAGATAAACGTAGAAACGAATGTGTGACGCTCAAGTAGATAGAATATGTCGCAAACGCCCCAGGACGAAATGGCACGATCAAGTGGATCGAATACTTGAGTCAAGTCATATCAAGAGTCGGTATGACAGAATATTATATGTGAATGTGATTGAAGCAAGAAAATGTTCGATTCTCTGCCTACCATTTCGGGAAATGGTGTGATTTTTAATAAGTTTTGCAAATATTTTTGCTGAGACATTCTTGATTATTTTCTTTCATTTTTAGAATAAATCTCGCCCAACTGTCGATTTGATCAAAATATTGATATAGTTCCTAGAGGTCCAGTGTTAATGTGTGCACTAGTCACATAGTTCAAGGGCATTCGAAACGTGATTATAACGCTACGCGCTCACAGATGGCGCCAATTAAAATATTTTAGGTCAAAATACTTTTAGCACGGTAATGTTTTGTAAAATTACTGTATGCGTTAGTGTTACAATAAAATGTTGTATTTTTATAAGTATCTTGAAGGAATTCAGCTTTAAACCTACAATAAAAATTTATTATTAACATTTTGACCGGTCAGTGACTGAGTTGGCATCGCGTCTGGATCCAACCCAGGAGTCGTGAGTTCAATTCCTCAGCTGTCCAAGTTCAAGTCCTCCATCACTACATAAGCAACATTTTCCGCTGACTGTGATGGTGGTAGGAAAATTTTCAACTATTGTCAGGTTATTCGTAACCCGGGAATGTTTGTCTTTTAAAAAAAAACATCCATTTCATATTCCGTATGTACAGCCGTCACCAAACAATTCATCTCAATATTTATATAATAGCATTACGTGCTAAAAGTGTGTGTGTTTGTTTTTTTTTTAATTAACGTCATCTGTGAATGCGTTGCCTTATAACCATGTTTCGAATGCCCTTAGTCAATATAGATGTAAAGTTCAGAATATTAAATGTACTTTTTTCATAAAGTTTATTTCTAGCTCTGTAAAGCGCCCTGAGATGTGATATTTTTCACACAAATTAATATTAAAAAAATATTGAAGTGATATTATCAACAATGTAACCAATCAGTATCGCGCAATAATGATTATAATTTAATAAATCTTATCAATTCAACATTAGCTAACAATATTAGTAATCCGAGCCCATTAAACTATTCGGTACAACAACAGGTAACCCAGATACAATGATCTTGTTCCATTGTTGTGTTGTGCCATGGAACAACTGTAGCAGTAACAGTAACAGTTTACCGCGGCGGGTAGGCATATCATATATATTATGTAGGTCTGGCAGTCGTGACTGAGATAACAGCGGGTAATTGTGGACGTGGGTGGAGCCGGCTAGATTATCCTGCCTTTACCCCCTTCACGGGACGCACCCACATTCAATAATAGCCGCAGACAACTTCGATTATAATTTATCTTTGTGCTGTGGAGTCCTTTTAAACGTACAGGATGTAGTATTTTTAAGTTGATATCTTTGGCTGATTTTGCCCAAGTTCAACGCTGTTTTTTTTCATACTTTCGCAAAATAGCAATCTGTTCGATATTATTATAATCATTAGTTATTTATATTTTTGCTATAGTCATTAGATATTTCTATTTTTGTTATAGTCATTAGATATTTCTATTTTTGCTATAGTCATTAGATATTTCTATTTTTGCTATAGTCATTAGATATTTCTATTTTTGCTATAGTCATTAGATATTTCTATTTTTGTTATTGTCATTAGATATTTCTATTATCGCTATAGTCATTAGATATTTCTATTTTTGCTGTTATTAGATATTTCTGTTTTCGTTATATTCATTAGATATTTCTATTTTTGCTATATTCATTAAATATTTATATTTTTGCTATAGTCATTAGATATTTCTATTTTTGCTATAGTCATTAGATATTTCTATTTTTGTAACTGTTGTCATTGTATGATTAAATAAAAGACACAGGTTGAAACAGATCACGGTCAAAAATGAAAGTGAAATAAAGTTAAAAAGTGTATTTTATTTAATCATAATCATTAGATATTCATTTATTAAACTGCCCGTAGGGCTTTTACAAACAATGCATGTACAATGACAGGGTAGAATGGGGGTAGGTACATTATTTAGTTAACATTACTTAATTTTACAGAAGTACATATCAGATACACACCGAACTAATTATATTTGTTTTTATGCAGGTATATGTCAAAAAGGTCTGTACAGGTATTGGCAGTTCAGTGAAGACGCGCTCTTGGTTAGTCATATGAATAATATGTGCTGAGGTTGTCACAGTGGAAAAGATGGTGGAGTCGAGTAGATCTATCAGGGACACGGATATTTATAGCATTTATATGCTTGTATCGTGCTTTTAGAATCACTAAATAATCGATTAATTTAAATGCCACGCCTGTTGTAATAGTAACCAATAATTAACTCCAAAAAGTTAGGTAGGTACATGAGATATGTACGAGCAATAATATTGTCATCGAAGAGCGGAACATTTGATGTGCACCGACACATTAAAACAATACGTACCCACACACTACACACTACACACTACACACTACACACTACACACTACACACTACACACTACACACTACACACTACACACTACACACTACACACTACACACTACACACTACACACTACACACTACACACTACACACTACACACTACACACTACACACCACACACCACACACTACACACTACACACTACACACTACACACTACACACTACACACAATTGAATGGATTTTTCTATTCGCAAACAAAGGCATTATTGAAACGGGCAATTCATGTCACACCGGCGTGTGATGAGCTAATCATGTGAATTATACAAACACAATATTTCACGCCCTTTGAAAATGTATGCACGAACACATGGAATTAAATACAGCAATATTATTGCAAATCACTTTTATTTTACTTGTACGGTAATGTACTTCCGTAGTAGAAGTAGAATTGTTCTCCTGGTAGAAAGTAGCGCAAATTTTAGATTAACCATTCATGTTTTGTAGCAGATCTTATTTACAGGTTGTCTCAACTTATATTGAACATTGATATCAATACATATCAATGGTCAAAGAAGCTCTGTATTTTTAACTGCAAAGGTTATACAACAAACTTTCACATAGTGTCAAATAAATTAATAACTACGTTAAGTCCGGCAAAACTTGGCTCAAGGAATTTTCAGAAAATGAAGTGACTAGTATTAATAAAAAAAAAACATCGTAAACGACGTTACTGAAAATACCCTACCCAAACCTTGAAGTTTAAATATAGAAGTTGTAAGGTTCTGTTTGGAAGGTGGACCTCTTTAACAGAAATAAAGGGGATATTACACCTACCTTCTTCACAGACTCAGTCCGTAAGAGACCTCTTAGATTCTTCCCAGAGGATACGGTGGGTCGAGCGTGGTAAGTGGTGTGTTTCATGACATTGGGAGTACGAAATAAAAACACCTTATTAATATATTAAGCTAAATGATTAAAAGCGTTAAGAGAGAAGAGGCGGCTAAAATTAGTTATATCGGTTGACATTTATTGTTGGTCCATGAATCGGCATCCAACTTCCACGATGACTCATCAGCGCGTATAGCTGCTCCGATGCACTCCAAATGATTTCCCTGGTTCCATATGTAATTTGTCGATCCTCCGACTGAGGATTGCAGAGGGCCTTGTCCTGGGGAAGACCGCAATATGTGAAGCTGGAGACATGTCAAATTGTTAGCAGGCACCGTCTCTCTAAGGATGGATGCACATCAAGCCTTCTGGCATCTTTTTTATACATTGCAATAATATCAAACCACGAACAAAAAACTCTATGCATCTTCAGCGGGAGTATTCAAAATATATCTCGGCCACACGGCTCCCGTAAATTCACGTCTCAATCTTACTGACTTTTTTCTCTCCTTCCGTTTCCTTCTGTCAACAATTACCAGTTCTTAAGCATAGATGAGTATCAGGTACTCATGTCCGAGTGTCAGTAAGGCTGCATCCACTCCTTTAAATAATTATGTTACAAAGTCGCTTAAAACCCTTTATCCATCCAGTCTATAATATATCAGCAAGGACTATCCACCCTATATATTCGATTAATCTTTTCGACACCTATTTGGTGCATTGGTGCCTTACTGCCGTAATTTAAGGATTGTTTGTTTTATTTTGTGTGGGTGCTGGGCTAGATTATTAATCTATAGAAATAAATTACGTAACCACCAGGTGTAGGCCTAGATCTAATCTCTTTGCAACTAATCCTCTAATTCAATGTCGGGATCAAAAATACGACAATCCTGATGGTAATAATTTCGAAATTAGGTAGTATGTTTTTAAAATTTTACGTGTTCGGTAAGTACTGTTAATTTTCTATGAAGCTAATTAGCAATGTTTATAACGAGTTCATTCGCCTTCTTGAATTAAAGCTCGAAGTGTAAAATACAATGAGAATAATTTAAACAAATATAACCTACTAATTGTTGTATAATAAGTTGACGTCGTAAGCTTTTTAAGTGATGTTATTTAACATATTTGTAACAAATTTATGTGTTTTTTATGTGTTTGTATAATATTTTTATCTATTGTTTATAATCGTAGGTTTAGGTTGTATTTGAAACTAGCTAATGTGTACCCGGCCTTGCTCGGGATTTTTTTTTAAAATAAAGTAATGAATTTGTGAATTCTTGCTTATCGTTTGGATGCCATAATTGATCTGACAGCCATTGTAAGTGACGACTAATACTATCTCTAAATAAAGAAACATTAATTTGAAAAAATTATTTTATTCAAAATGTTTATATATAAATAATAAAGTTGTTAGGTAGGTACCTACCTGTGTTTTCCATTTTTAAAATATTCTATCGAAATAAACCTTTAGAATGTGTAATTACTGGCTAACCAGAGTAATATGTCTATGGGATAACCTCAATACAACATGGCGTGTTCAATGTTTTTAATACTAATTTTAAAACGTTATAGCAACAGTTTTACGTATTGGATTTCATTCAAACTATTCTCTAAACCATTTCAAAGACAAAATTTACTTCCACTTTACTATATGTTTACATTTTATTGTCAAGCTAGCCATTGAAAATTACTTATAATGGCTTTTTTTTTCCTTATCGTTAAAATTATTTTCATCAATGTATTAAATAAGCCCCTAGTATTTTAACGTTATGATGAAATATCGGCTGGACTGTCGTTGGTTTCCTCAAAAGTGCCTTGTACATGGTGGCGCAAAACTACCGTTATGGTTTGGAATGAAATGACATAATCAAGCCGTTGTTGGTAGTCTATCGGCTTCAATTCTTGCACAAGCTGAACCTTATACGGGAACATGTGCAATGTGGCTAAAATCCTCTGAACTGACCTCCGCGATAGCCCCAGTTGTGCCGAACGTCTTCTTGTTGATGTTTCTGGACTGTCCTGCACACTATCCACAACACGTTGGATATTTTCTTCCGTGTGGACCGTACGTGGTCTTCCGGTACATGGAAGGTGTCTTACTGTACCATGTTGTCGAAAATTTGCAACCAGGCGGTTTATTGTTGGTGATGAAGGTCCAGTACGCACATTAAAAAAACGACGATAAGCACACTGCGTCAAAACAATTGACCGTTGATTTTCAAAATAAAATTCAACAATTGTTGATCACTGTTCTGTTG
This sequence comes from Halesus radiatus, assembly GCA_022606495.2. Classification (NCBI taxonomy): domain Eukaryota; kingdom Metazoa; phylum Arthropoda; class Insecta; order Trichoptera; family Limnephilidae; genus Halesus; species Halesus radiatus. The sequence goes on from JAHDVE020012119.1 coordinate 64,782, forward strand.
TGTAGTGTTCCATTTCAAATTCCCCAAGTTTTCTTCACAAAATTCTGAAATAAAAATAAAATATATACATAAATTTAAAAAGTTATTAAACATTCTAACCGTAACGGTAGTTTTACGCCACCCTGTACTATTTTATAGATATCAAATGAGATCGAAATAAATAATCTCGTCAATATTTTTCTAATTATGCTTTTTCTTTCTTTGTTTACAGGTAATAAAGCAGTACTTCTAACATCTAAGTCCATCATCCGCCATTCTTTGGCCATCCAGCAAGTAGTATCCACCTTTTATTATTTTTATTTTTAAAGAAAGACAAATATTCTCAAGTTACGAATAACCTGGATAACTAATCGACTAACTAAGCATCACTCCGTTTCCCCGCAGGGGTGGACCGCCAAACGACTCGATCTTGGCATACACTTCTTGCTTCATACACAAGTTCATACATTTTCTTCTGTTATTCCGACCTCTGACATGTCCCGACTCAAGTATTTGATTCACTCGATCGTGCGATGTACTCCTCGGGCGTCCCCGGCTTCTTTTTCCATTCATATTCGCGTCATATATTCTCGTTAATCCGGTCTACATGCCCGAACCATCTAACCGTCCCTTTATTAATCTTACTCATTACGCTCAACTCAGCCTTACGTTCTTTGCGAATCTCAAAAATTTTCACTCTGTCATAAATGGTTTTATTACACATGACGCTTTATCACGCCTCAGGGATCTTATTTCAACAGCAACAATTTTTTTTTTAAAGAAAAACATATATTACCGGGTTACAAATAATCTGACAATATTTCAAAATCTACTACCATCATAGTAAGCGGAAGATGTTACTTGTGTAGTGATGGAGGAATTAGCCAGCCGACGAATTGAACTCACGCGATTCCAACTCAACCACTGACCGGTCAAAATAAAGTGGCAATATTTGAACAACTTGTACTACCATAATTATAAGCGGAAAATGTAGATTGTGCAATGACGGAGAACTAAGCTACCAGAGAAATTGAATCCACAACGTGTGGGCAATAGCAAGGCGCATTTGTTCACTACGACCTATTATACCATTATCTTTATTTTTTCGTTAAATACAATAATATTCCTCCAAATTTCATCATATCTCCTATTAGCAAGAATCTCATACTATTTGCGCTATTCGGCACTTATATGATTATTAACATACTCTTAAACTAATTGTCACTTAGATCTACCATATCGCTGTACCGCGATTATCGCAAAATCGCTTTAACCTTAGAACGGAAGTGTTCTTCCTCAGCTCTTTAATGGAAGCGAGATATACGTTTTACTCCTATTTAAAGTAGGTGTTTTTCTCCTATCTTTGATTAATCTTTGTCATTTAAGGTGATACATTTTGCGATCACTCATCATTCACTCGTTTACTGTGTCTTAGAGACATCAGTAAATTTCACTTAATAGTACAAACCACACGTAAAAATTTTCATTAAAAAAAAATATGAATCTTTCCTGCGAGAAAAAGGCGCAGCCTGCGACTATGAAAACAAACGCATCGCTGAGAAAACTCAAGGAAAGTATATCTTGAAGGAAGCTAGCGCGATTGGTCAACGCTTCAGTGAAAAATTAATTTGAAGTTGGACAGAATAAATTTAACTTTTCGCTTCATTCTACAGTTAAATATTTGACAGCTGGAAAAATATCAACAAAAGTGTAGGTAGAATGTAGATATATGGTTTTTTTTTTTTTTTACAATCTAACAATTAGGTATATACATGTCTGAGGTTTTGCTGATCTTTTTTTTAAATCTACCTTTACGATGTTTTTTTTTTTAAATATAACAGTAAGCATACTCGTATGTGGCGTGTTTTGTGTCAAGCTGTCAAAATTCCATTGAAATTTTGACAACTGAGATTTTTTACTTGACTCAGTGGTAAATTTGAGATTAACAGCTTTGCTGAGTAAAAATGTTTAGAAAATCAGAAATTTGTCGAAGACGATCATCGTATCATTCAAAATGTCATAAGAAAGCAATCGCTTTGTGGTTTGACGTCATATTAAATAAAATAGACACTTTGTTATGAACCACGAATATATTTTATTTTTCACCGATCGGTTTCGCTTAGGTCGAGCTTCGTCAGTTATTATATTTGCCCTGCCGAAGCATGACCTAAGCGAAACTGGTTGGTTACATCCATAGTTTATAACAAGTGTTTGTTTTTTTTTAATATCATAAATATATTTCAAATGATATCTAATGTTTAGGGTAATAGGCCTAACAATCACAGTAGGTAACGTGATTTATGTACCATATAAAAAACATCGATCAGACAATCGTGAAATTAGCTGGCATTTGGCCGACCGCCCGCCGGATAAAGGTCTATTCGCATATACCAGCACCGCGCAGTGCAGAACAGTACAGGCACAACAGCATTAGTTGCCTACATTATCTATGAACACATTCATATTACAGCTTAACGTATCCGCACAACACCTGCCGAGATTGTCGGCTAGAATATTTAGACGTGCTGATGTCTGCGCCTACGCAGTTAGTATGAATACATACCGTCAGCACTGCCATCTTCGTCAGTTGGCGTCATTAGACACAGATATTGATTGCTAAAACAGAGAAGATGGATAACAATAAATTGATTGAATTGGTTAGGGAATTTAGGTTATAAAATAATACATGTTGCGGCGGACGCTAATAATAATAATTGGATAATAATTGGATGATTTGTATAGCGCCGTTTTTGTGAAAAATCACCTCAAGGGCGCTGTACAAATATTACTTCATATTTTTTATCTAATTATGTACAAACAGATACAGAAAAACATATTTGCCTGGCAGGTCGCTTCAGATGAACACAGTTTTATTGGAAAATTTAGATAGTTTTACAGTTGCTATTTTTATCCTCCTTTTCTATTGATGTTACATTTATTAGACGATTGGTGGCACAAGAAGAGTTTGTATTTATTGAAATATTTATAATTTTAGGACTGGAAAATATTTATAAAATGACCTTAAAAAGCGTAAGAAGCTTTTAATAGATATTAACTTCTTTTTTTTTGCACTTTTAGTTATTTACAGTGTTGCGGGCTGTGGACGCATTTGCGCACCGATGCTTGAAATTTTAAACTTTTTCTATTTAATGACTTTAGGCAAGCACTAACCGGCTAGCCTAGCTAAGCAATTTACGGGTGCATTTCTTTAATTTATGGATACGATTGTCTGAAAAGATGAGTTGAAACTAACGCTCAATTGACAGTTCAGTTGACAGTCGTACTCGCGTCTGTGCTGTGTCTGTGCTGTACTTTTCTGCTCTGCGTGGTGCTGGTCGATGTGAATAGATCTTAATACGTACAGTAGTAACAGCCATTGGTCAACATGTTGCTGGAAATAAATAACACTAGGACTGAACAGGCAGGTTCTCCTGTCCGCGAAGTCAACCACATTTTAGGTCAAGTGAGAGGTGAAATTTTAAGGTATTTGCCATTTGAAATTCAATTGAATTCAATACAATATACCGACACACGTATTTGGTCGGGCCTTTTTATCTTTAATTAGTTTTTGGCAAGTTTTTAGTCCAAGAAATAAAATGGGCCAATATTAAGACCAATAGCCTAATGATTTGTTGTCTTTTGATTTGGTTCCTCCTAGTTTTGAAATTATCATTATTTCGTGGTAGGATTTTTATAATATTACAATTAACAGAACTTTATATCTTTGAAACGTCGCCTTCTTTAAAAATATGACCCTTGTTTAGGTTATTCGTAAAATTTGAAACATATAAAGCTTTTTAATATTTGCCCACACTTGGCGGTTTTCTCTAAATTGTATTTGTACAGTAAACTTCCATAAAAAAAGATAATATTGAAAATTTCTATTCTTATTTATTTTACTATACTTTATAACAGCGCGCTATTCAAATTCGGTGCTAAAAAATCATTCCGTCCGTATTAATACTGCTAGAGAGCGAGTGGGTAATAAATCCCATACGTGCGTTTGGAATTCAGCTTTTGTGGGACAATCATACAATCATTCATACAATCCCATACTCGTGGCGCTCCAGTGGCAAACCGTGGAAGCGTGCAGACCTTTAGGGATGCTATAAATGTTGAGTGACGTAGGTTAGTCTATTGTTTCATGTATAAGTATCCACTCTAGGTTAGGTTTTTTTTATTTAGATATTTCACGAAAACGCTTGTGGTCGACGGAACACTGGAAGAAGAAACCGATAGAGTACTTGTGTGAAATCTGGGAGCTAACTCACTTACCAGCCATTAAAAATGTTTAAAAACATACAACCGCCTCCGCAAGGAATAGGATGTATGGTAAAGGGACACACACACCAAAAAAGAAAAAACGCATACTAAAAGTAAAACTAAAACCAACGATAACTAACTAGTATGATCTAGCTCGGTAGTCTGGAATTTCCCTTCTGGTATCACGGATAAGGTGGGAAGCGAGTATCGCAAGAAGCAGGAAACGAGAAGCAGCGTTAAACGGGAACTAAGAAGTTGTAGGAAGCAGAAAACAAGTAGCAGCGTGAAGAAAAGATGAAGAAGCAGCTGGAGCGGAAAGCGTGAAGAAGCAGCGGAAGCGGAAAGCGTGAAAGCAGTAGGAAGCGGGAAGGAAGAAGCAGAGGGAAACTGGAAGTGTTTACCGGAAATAATAAAATAACGGGAAGCTGGAAACAAAAACCAGTTTGAAGCAAAAACTAAAAAAAAACTAAACGGAAGCATGAAGCTAGAACCTGGACCCGAGAAGATGCGGGAAACGATACAATAAATACCAATGCTCTATCAATTCCTTTATTCTTACCCATCCGTTATCCAATATTGACTTATTAGGTTGCCATGTATGTATACCGATCGTTTAAACTCCAACTAGCTTCCCATTCACAGAGTACGTGTTCTAAGTCCTAACAAATCAGTACCCCCTGGGCTACTGGTCTCATAGGGACAGGAGTGCTCCTGGCTGAGGTGGCACAATCGTATCATATCGTATCGTTCTTACTAGAGGTGAGTAAAAAAACGTAAAACCGTTTTTATGAAAGCGTTTAAGTTAGGAAACGGTTGCAACCGTTTCGAGGATTTTAGAAAAACCGTTTTAAAAAATCTGTAACTACGTCTCCAATAAACCCGCGCGAAATGATTCCAGTAGAGGAGTAGAGGATAATTCGCTTCAGAATTACGCACGAAACATTTAAAACAGCTCCCCGCAACATTTACTAAACTCGTAACCGTCGTAAACCGTTTGAAAACGAACGCTTTCGCGTGAAACGCTTTTTCCCGACACCCCGTTTCTGACCGTTGCGGCAAAACGCTTTAAAAAATGTAACGCCCTCCCGCAACGCCCGCCCGCAACGCTAAACGCGAAATGCCGTAACGCTTTCTTGTAAAACGCTTTCTCGTGAAACGCTTATTCGAAAAACGGCTTCGAAAAACGGCTTCGATAAAATTAAACGCCCGACTGCAACGCCATGCGATATTTGCCGTGACCTGTTTCAAACAAACGCTTTCGCCGCATCGTTCACCGCGAAATGTTGTGGTTTAATAATCACGATTCCAACGTTTTCGAGTTTGGGAGCTACTTTTTACCTTAATTTTTCGTGGACATCAACTTCTAAAAATAATTTTATAAGGATTTTAGCTGTTTTTTTGTTGTTGTTTTAGTATTTCAGAACTGCAGATAAGTACGAATCTAGCAAAATCAATTTGTCCTACAACCATGGTATTATTTTTATCTTTCATGGTTATGAATTTAAATTATGGGAATGATAACTATTTTCTTCGTAATTGTTAAGATTGAGAAAGGACTCTTAGATGTTTTGGGCACGTTGAACGGATGACCGAAGAGAGGTATAAAGAGAATATATGGCGTGGAAGATAATGGTATAAGAAGTCGGGGACACCCGAAGAATATATGACATAATCAAGTGAAGCAAATACATACTGGAGTAGGTTATAATACGATATATGAATGTGAATGAAGCAAGGAGTCTATACCGAGACAGAGTTGTGTGGCGGTCTATCCTCTCTGCCTATCCCTGCTGAGAAAAAGCATGATGGTTAATTAGTTAGCGTAGTAATAAATGCCGTATATTCGCGTATAATATCAGCCGGGGTATCTAGACTTGAAAGAAGAATGTAAGTGTTTTTTAGACTAGAAGAAAATAAAATTGTAATGATTGTAATGTACAGAAACGGCAGACCTACTAGTGATAAAAAAAATATATTCTCAAGCAAACACGGTTCCTTTTGATGCGATATCTTTTCCTTTCGTGGGTACGTACTTCATCGAGTGCAATCCATCTCTGAAGTAAAAAGAGACTGTTCATGAAATACAATATAATGAACCACCACCAGCTAATGTTAGTAACGTAGAAAAAAGGTTAAACTATTTACCGTAGTGAATTGTGGCTCATTAAACAAAACGTTCTAATTTTTACTATTCGCCTTTACTTAATCTGGCTAGGTAATTCAAACCTGAATGTTTACAAAAAGGCCGACAGATCTGTTTATGGCGTGTCTCAAGTAAGTAATAATAATAAAATGTTGCAGATAATCAATATTATCTTTCCAAAAAGGGCCAGAGCATTTTGGTAATATTAAATATGGCACCGGGAAAATAAAAATCTTCGATTGTTCAGTGCCACATTTTAGGTGATATCGGAATACGCAAGAACAAGAATTGCTTATTATTGTTTCGATTTTTAGATCATTCTGGAAGATTCCCTTTTCAATCCATACATGCAGTCATAAAGTATATTATTTGGGGAGATTTAATATTTGAACATTTTGTCAGTTTAGTATGCGAAAAATTGTATTAACGCGAACATTGACAAGTGCCGTCGTTCAGTTTTATAATTTTTTGTTATTATTATATCAAGACTATTTTACCTACTTCTATGATGTCGTCGCATAAACGCAGAAAGGTTAGTGTTCTATGGACACATTTCGAAACTGTTGGGGATGATTTTGCCTAGTATAATATATGTAAGACGCGCATTTCATTTAAATCTACTGTGTCTAATTTGAAAATACACCTAAAGAGAAAACATCCCCTAGTATATTTAACTTTGTTCAATTCGGAAATCTCCGGTCGGCAAAATGTGATTCTTCCGCTGGCTAGAGTGGCTAGTCAAACTATAACCGAAAGTGATCAAACAAGTGTGAGTGTTTCTGAATTATCAGCTCAGCCAGTTGAAAAATCACAGGTCATAGCCAGCACTTCAGGTTTTTCTCTTTGAAAAACGACACAGCAAAATATTATGCCTTTTATTCCAAAAAACATTAGTTCGCAGGAAAAAAAAAACAAATTGACGATTTGGTTATGGGCCACTTTATAGAAGATCTTCAACCCTGCAGCATGGTTGAAGATAGCGGTTTCGTCAAATTGATAGCTGGTGTAATTCCATCATACACTTTACCCAGCAGAAAATATGTGTCAAATAATTTGTTGTCATTGCATTACGATAAATGTGTTCTTAAAGTTGTAGACTTGTTAAAAACTGAGGCAACGAGTGTTTGTTTAACTACAGATCTTTGGTCTTCTTCCACAACCGAGAGCTACATGGCTATAACGGCACACTTTTTACTTGGTTTTTCAAACCTTTTTACTTGGTTGTGCCTCTTTTAGCGGGCCCCACACAAGTGTAGAGTTGGCTAAAGAATTAAAAAGGATCTTGGAAAAGTGGGAGTTAGGTGGAAAGGTGCTAGTTGTTGTGTCCGATAATGCATCTAACATCAAGGGTACTATAAATGACATTCTCAAGTGGAAACACTTTGGCTTTTATGCACATAAAATAAACTTAATTGTTCAAGATGCGTTAAAAATTGTTTCAGATACAACCAATAAATTTAAAACAATCGTTAGACATTTCAAAAAAAGTAACCTGTCTACTGAAAAATTATTAAAATATCAATTAAATTCGGGAGTTGTACAACCCAAGAAGTTACTGCAAGAAGTTCCGACACGATGGAATTCAACATATTATATGTTAAAACGCTTATCGGAGCTTCAAGAACCTGTACAATGTACGATAGCGGTAATTAACAAAAATCTACCGTGTCTTGCATCTGAAGATTGGGAACTGTGCAAGCAATTAATCGAGATTTTGGAACCGTTTGAGCAGGTTACGAAAAACATCAGCGGGGAAAATACATGACTGCCAGTCTTGTTATTGTTTTAACATCGGGCCTATTGAAAGTTTGTGGAATTTTATAGAAAGAAATTTTAGGTGCACAAGCAAAACAAGTCCTGGCAAAATTAATATTAGGAATAAATGATAGATTCGACGACATTGATCAAAATGAATCCTTAGCATTGTGCACATTATTGGATCCGAGATTCAAAGCGCGTGCATTTAAAAGAACGTCAGAGGCTGAGAATGCTAAGATAAAAGCTATCGATTTAGTCATTGAACTCTTAGATGCAGAAGCGGGAGAAGTTTAGATAATACCACAATGTGTTAATATTACCCCCACAAAACGTCACGAACTGTGAATTCTATTTGACTTTGATACTGATTGTGAACACCATAGCATCGCCAGTTCCTCGTATTCCAGATCATCACGAGAAGTGATAATGTTTTTGGAAGAGCCCTTATTGCGACGACAAAATAACCCATTAGAATGGAGGAGACAAAATCAATATGTGTACCCCAATCTATCAAAAATATTCCGCAACAAATGCAACTTCTTGGCGACGTCAGTTCCCTGTGAGCGAATGTTTTCAAAGACAGGATTAATTTTAAGTGACAGAAGAACAAGATTAAAATCTAAAAAAGTCGAGCAACTGATGTTCTTGAATATTAATAAATTTTGAATCTTTTAAAACTCATAGAAATAGTTAACTCAAAATATTTAACCCAAAAATAAAGTGATGTAATAATAATATAAATGAATGCTGTAGTACTAATATTGAATCTCAGTTGGCCGTTATTATAATTGAAGTATATAATATTATCAGAGTGTGTGCATACTTTTGTGGCCTTATTTGTGATTGACTTTATTTTAAATTATCGCTAAAGTTGACCCCAACCCTGTCCTCACATTTTGGTAAGTTCATATATATATTTTTAATAGGAAGCCATGAAGCCTATGATTTATATTATCTAAACAACCTACATATATTACTTTTTATCATTCAACGTAATTATAACAGACGATAACTTTTATTTATTTTATATTTATGTATATGAAAAAAAAATTACGTTATTTTTAAACGGTTTCTAGAAACCGTTTATTTTGAGAAACCGAAACGGTTTCGGTTATTTTGAAAATGAAACTGAAACGCCCACCTCTAGTTCTTACAATAATAGTTGGTGGTGTCTGCATAGTTGGATTTCAAGCAGTTGATCGGATTTCGATTCGTGGCCGTGGCAATATTTTATTTTGAAATAATAAAAAATAAACATTTTTTAAATGCATTTATTTTTATTCCATGATTTTTCACGTTTTAATAATACTAGTAAATATATAAAACTGTATCATTCTCTGTTGGTAGTTACGATAATGCAATATGAACCAACTATTGGTAATTTTACTGGCATTTGTTAGCGGTGGACACGTTCACTTTTTAATTTGATACGCGGCGATAAGGCGTTATTAAAGTGGCCGAAGTGAATGTGGATTGAAGTGACCAATCGTCCTTCTGTATACCCGTGCGGATTCATTTTCCGACGGTACCGTGATCAAACTGGGGGCTTAGCACGGTACGGCCACTTCGGTAAAGATTTTTTATCGATAATGTCGGTAACTTGTCGTCATTCCCGAACACGGCTGCAGATCGAGAATAAACAGTTAACGTCGACTGAATATGCTTAATTCATGCTAGGCCCCCCTCTAGTGTGAAATAAAACATTTCTAGTACCAATTAAAATAACGGTAATTGTACTTGTTAGCAAATACCGTAGAAATATAATATGTATATATATTATGCTTCTGGCAACATGGTACACATGATGATAATATGTTAAGCCAAAATAAGTCTAAAAATAAGAAAATAATGAAAAATTCTCACAATTTATTAAATAAGTATTTTATTCTCTTTCTAAACCTCCACATCGAGCGCGATCGTCGTGTTTCGAGGGTTATAACGGAACAGTTACTCAGTACAAGCCTAATAGCCTCTTTATTTTTTTTCTTCGTATATGTACAAAAAAGGCAGTAAAGTCATATTATGTAGGTTACCTAATATTTTCAATTTCTATAATTTATTAAGAAAATTTTTCACATAAAATCTATACTTAATAAATTATTCTATTAAAATTTATCAAAAAAACCAAATCTGCCAACGCACACCCACCCCTAGAGGCACTAGTGTTCCATGTTGCCATCAAATAGTATTTGTTATTAGTCTGATATACTTATATCCTGGACAATCTGGTTTTAAATTCTTTGAGATAAATTCAAATCTAAGATATCTTGACGACCTCAAGTGTTAATTGATCAGATCTTATTAACCGGGGACTTCTCAACCTCCCTCTTCCGCATCTGTTTCCTCTCTCAAATTTCTCGAGCCTCATAACATGCTCTTGGGACTCCCGCAGTTGGCTTCGGACAGTTAAGGACTAACTTGGGAAAAAGTTTTTCAACCATTTTATTTTGTTGGTGTACGGATTTCTCCCCTGCTACGGGCATTTTCTGACGGGAACATTTTAATATTCACAGGGTATTCATGTCATCTTGTTCAAGTGTGAAATACTTTAATTTCTTGATTGACTTTATGATATTATACATCATTTTTGTTACCTTTACCTAATATCGTGAGTGTACTGGCAAAAGGCGTTATCTCTAAAATCGCTGTATTGAAAAATGAAGCATTTATGTTTTGTACTAACTTTAAACTTATTTATCAATTTAAATAATATGCAATAATGCAAAATGTATTAATTTATTTACAGGCTTTAACTTTTACATGGACATTTACAAATAATATTGAAAAGGTACATATATAAAAGTAAACAACATAATTTAACACTTTTATCCAGAGATAAATAGTTTCATAAAATAACGTAGCTCTACTCGATGAAAAAAACCGTACTAACGCATGTTTATACCGTAACATTGATGTACCAAATATATCAACAGCATCTAAGTATTTGTTTCCCAGATGTTGATTCCGTCGCATAGGAGTATAATATTCAATGTTGTTTTTTTTTACCGTACAAAAATATTCGCTTTGATTCTTTGAATTTTTTTTTGTGATTGTGCTTTTTGTCCGATTAAAACACCTGTTAACTGATTTAACGGTAAATTTATATTCAAAATTACCGAAAGTTTATAGAGCGTAAAGAACTTCATAATACTACATTACTAAGTAAAAACGTTAAATTTCCGACTTAACGTATTTAGCCACTATACTCACGATAGTATAGTTTTATATGTTGTGTCATACCCGTCTTGAGACTTCTTCATATCTTTGTCATCCTGGTATAATTTTTGCCCATATTATTATTGTATGATAAAATGGATTACTTTTTAGCATATTTTTGCAGTATTTTATCAGAGCAACCACAATTAAAACATTTCAACGCGATGAATTCTTGCTCTGTGTTTCATATTCCCCGCACCTGCATAGTAAATGAAGTTGTAATTTAGTTCAAGTGGCAGTGCTACTATAGGTGTGACTATCCGATGCAGTGTTAGGCTTCCTGCGAACTAAAATATGTATCCGATATGAAGGCAATGGTTGACCTTTCGGGTATGCAGTTAGGAGGGCGGATACGGCGGTGTAGAGATGCAAGTTTTATAGATAATTCTAACGTGTTTTCTACTAAAGTTTAATTGGAGTGATTTATTTCGTATAAACCATTTTTTTTAAACATCTAGATCTAGATAAATGCAATATTTCGTATCCCACTCTCGGTATAAATGCAGAGTAAAGGCTTTTGTATTACATCTCCTCTGAATTAAAAAAAATGCTTTCATTTCTAATTACGCTAAGACGAATAAAACACTCCATATAATCCATAGAGTGAAATTTAATGTCCTCGGAAAATTGCATCCTTGAATGCACAATAACTTTTACAAGCTTCATTACCTGTTCTTTTTATTTATTTATTGTATAATATACACCCTATATGGGCTTTTACATATAAAGGTAGTTATAATAAACAGGTGCAAAACACATCACAGTAGGTTCATAGATAGTATATCGAACAAATACAGGAATAACATAGTGTAAGTACCATTCTAAGTAATAATTACAGAGGCGCTATTGTGCAAATTTGGATATCCCGTGTCTTTCATTCATGGCCCTCAACGTCTATAAATTGACATTTGTTAATACCTGTCTTACCTTGATTGCGATATTATACGAGTATAAATAGCTAAGTATTTAACGATAGTTTTCTAGGTTTGTAGGGGTGCCCTGTGCTATACTTATATATCATAACTAATATATTTCACAAAAATGGCGCTATGAAAAATATTCAATTATAATTGAATGCTGTAACCGCAAACAGGTTTTAAACGATTATTAAAATATTTCACAGAAATGCATTTTGGCGTTAAAATCACCAGCATACTAAAGTTACTTGGCCAAATCGCACGATCATTGCAATTAATGACTCAATTATTGCGTTAATTTACCAATCACTGCATCCGTTATTTTTCACCTTCAAAATGTACTAAAATGCCTTCCATTTTTACTCTAGTACCTTTTCTACATACATAAGATACATTGTAGCCACTAAATGATGTAATTTTATGTCAAAACACACAGCCGCAATGTTATGTGTAATTTGTCGTCCTGTCTCCAGAGTTCAAGGATGTGTTTTTTCTTTGTCGTGTTATTAAGCATTGTTTTATTGCGAATTGTTATGTTAAGAAAGCCCACTCGGGCGACAATCCGCAATGTTAATAAGGCCGCAATTCGTCTTCTTTGTATGCTGGGAGATCTACTCAAGTCTCGGAGTGTGACAATGGAATACAAAAATTTAAGTCAATATTAAATAATAATGTGTTTTCGGAGAGACGATTATTTTTCACTTTCAGCTCCCGCCTTTGCTTTTAACGGCCGTTCAACACTTGCGACCAAATTTCTAGTATTATGCAATCTACACTTCAATCGAAGATCACGATCAATATTAATGTATCTTAAATCGTATTTAATAAAAATAAATAAAAATCAAATAAATTTTACTTTGAACCCGTGACCTCCGGATTCGTAGGCAAGGATGTTAACCACTCAACCACGGAGGCCGTGTTGATAGGTCTTTCATTAATTTACAATCAATCTTAACGCTTATAACTGTCATAACAAATCAATCGAACATCTGAGGACTTCTCATTCGTGACTATGTTGTCTATTGATATTCGGCTGATTTTTATACTGACAGTTCAATGATTACGTCTTAATTAACTTTTATTAATTTGGGAAATGAACACACACATGTAAAATGTTTTGATGGCGGATATAGCGCCATGCATCAACTCTCTGCAAGTGACAAGTCTTAGCTAACGAAATTAGGTAAATATTAAAATGTTTATTATGAGGTAACATAAATAACAAATCCTGATCTGATTAGAAGTAAAATGTTTAATTTCATCACCGGTCACTTGGTAGAGTAACCGCCCAACGCCACGCCCGACCCTAACTGTCCAATGCCTACGTTTTAAAATGTTTTTAGAAAAAAAAAAAAAACTCAACAGAGATCAAAATGCCATTTATATTTTTACTCCCAAAAGGTCAAGATTCACTGGTTAAAGTACGTCAGGTTGTATTTATGTTCGGGCTGCATAGTTGCATTTCAGATTTTTTGGATATGTATAGTTTAAATCAGAGGTTCCCAACCTTATATATCTCACCGTTCTCTTTCATCAGCGCCCCCCATCCTCCGCCCCCCGTTTCTTTTTACGTGACAATACGATGAAATCTAAATATTTACACTGTGACTGAGAGATAATAACTCTCATTTTCGCGGTTGAACTACCCCGACACGATATTTTCATCGCCCCTGTTCTCCATTATGATAGCTTTTTGCTCTTGATTAATATTGTTTACCCGACAACAGGTCCCGAGAAACCTCGTTAGGCGTTATAACACTGTAAATAAGATAATTTAAAAAACCTATTAATCGTACTATAAATAAATACAATAATAGTTAGCCCTTTAGGCTATCAGCGCCCTATCGGGATAGATGATGTCTAATAGTGCTATGTTTATGATGTATAATTGTTACTTCTAACTGCGTAAAGGATGGATCGGGAATTTAATCAATACAAATCCAATTGAAATAGATAAATTTTATTCTTCAAAAGCTACACACAATATTTATCAAAATGTTACCACGGTAGGTGATTTAATTTAAACGTAGGAACTATGATCCGAAGCTATTCAAACGGTTTTTTTCGTTAAACATCCCCGACGTTTTGGAACACTGTTCACTGCGCACGCGCGCGCCAGTGTTGCCATTCGTCGGGACTTATAATACGGACGGTACGATAAAATTAGCCCTCTGGGTAACTCCAACGCCCCTTGGGGCGCGATATCGCATACGTTGGTAATTCTCCGGTCTAGATCATGCTTCGCAGATTCAGGGACAGTGCGGATGTAATCTGGATCGTAGAAAGCATTTTTGTAAAGCTATTAATAACTATTACATATTTAATTTTTAAAAATTTTGATTCTAGATTGCAAATTGCAGATTGCAGATACTGGCGTCAATGAGGCTCGTAGCTCTCAGCTAATGATCCGATGATCGTGACATTCCGCACTATTGCAAAGATAAATGAATCTGATATAACTGACGATATTATCACTAGAATTTTATATACAAGGTGTTTAAAAATAAGTGTCATTACTTCCTGTCATATTGGTAGTGAAAAACCTCTCGACGTCTTTTGCTAGCCATTGAAAACCGTAGTGGCTACAATAGCGACCACTAGAAACGGTTTTTTGAGGCTGCCATTGGCTAGAAAAATACTTTTTGACAACTGATGTGAATAGAGCGATCGTTTTAGATTAGTCTTAAGTAAACGAATGCTTTACGAACTTTTTCTCCGTTTATTATATTATTTTATTTTACGTATTCTTGGTCTAAGCGAAATCAGCGTTAAAATGTAGGTGGTTTCTAACAAATCGATTGTTTTATTAATTTTTTTCTTCTTTAGATATGAATTTAAGAAAAAAACGTTAAAAGAAAAAAACGTTTAAAAGAAAAATCTCGAACACGCTGTGTGGTAATTTATTTTTAATATCGTAAAGATTTGCATGAAATTTTGTACTCGATGTTTCAAAATATAATAGGCCATCGTGCATTACGCAACCAGGCGGGTAATCATGCCTATTGGCGAAGTACCGTAAAAATGTCTTTGTGGTTCTACACGCCAGCTTTTTATTGTGTGATTTATTGTACTGAGATTCAAAGGGATGGGCTACCAATCTTTTCTCTCTTATTTCTATATGATTTCTTTGGATTAATAGGAATATACAAGCCAAAAATATGACCACAAGCGTTGTGTCTTATAGCACCACGAATATAGGTAATATACATTTAAATAATTTATTTTGACAAATGGATTGCAATTCTTGAAGCACAAACGTCAGGTGCGAATGCTGTTCTTGTTCTACTAGTATTACAATGGAAGATGCTCTGAGTAATTAGCGTCATTGAACCCTTCGGCACCTGTGCACCGTCGGGAAACACGCCAAACGCACGTCCAACATTTGTTGTTACACGAGAATGAGTTCTACGAATTTTTTCTCGTATTCAACAACTCGGATCTGTAATGATTTACCGGCCTCTTTGTTTCCTCCCTCCCACAACACGGGTATCTTTAAGACTCCTTATCCTACAAAAGACCCTCCACACACCATCCCCAAAGATTACATCGCCGTGCCATATGGAGTAACTATAAAAAAAAAATAAAAATCGCTTGGCTAGACTAGAAATGTTGAAATGAAAAAGCTGTTTTTATTTATTGCATAATTTTATTAAAAATATATTTATCAGGGGAAACTGTCAAAAATATTCTTAGTTTCGTGCGTTCTTTATTTTCTAAGTAAGGAAACGAATTGTTTAGGAGTTCGCGCTTATACTTTTTATAGTCATAATTAACAATTTTATTTTAATTCTACTCAAGCGAAACTGTAGGAAAAGTTTCATTTTATCTACTTATCATATTTTTTGGGATTCATATATTCATAATGTAAACCGATTCGTAGTAAAGATTAATTGAAAATAGTGATTTCGCTGATAGTTTGGCCTTGTAAATGGATAAAATCTTTTATTGATAAAAATCTTCTTAAATCCGTGTGAATTTTCGTTTTTTTTAACACTAGTGTGTATGATCCTGCCGTTGAGAATTCCGTTGTAACCTTCCCTTAACCGTTAGATTGCGGCCCAGCGCCTTCGCTCTTTAATCTTCAGTTACGTAAATTTCGACGCAGCGGTATAGCGCTGCAATTATCAGTGTGCTTTTTGTCGTCCTCGGGAGATCATGTGTTCAATTTAAGCTTGGTATATTGCGGTTGGCGCGTGTCTTGATAACTGTATTTATTGTTTATCCTGTTAAAATAAATACACCCTAAAGTGAATCGATATTTTTCATCCTGTCGGAAGTTAGTTCTATCGTGGATAATCGTAATGTATCAAATGACAGCGGCACTACGGACGACGAGACCTTTGTTCCCATAAATAAAGGCATTGACGACGGAAGTGACATTATTGTACGTCGCAATAAAAGATTGCAAATAGAAAGTAAATCTTCGGATTAATTTTCAAATACACAATTGTGAAGTGAAAAAATCTTATATTTTTGTGAATGTATAGTTTTTTTTTAATTAGAACTATAATATTATAAAATTTAAAAAAAAAATCATTAAAATTGATTGATATTTGTCCAAGTTACTGCATTTTTATTGAATACCTACCATACTTTTTTAATTTAAAAACACAGAATATCTGTAGCAATTTACATACATATTTGAAAAATAAGCATAGCACTAAAACGGTTAACAAATGCATCGCCGGCATCCACCCGGGCGGCTTTTTTTTATTTATATATTAAAATTAACATATGTATTTTGTAATTTCCCTTACTGGACAATATCTGTTCTGAGATAGATAAAAGTTTCTCAAAGTTGCGTTTATTAAAAAGTGGTCGAATTTACAACGGAGCTATCAGCGGAATGTCTAGTCGTAAGGAACAAAAGCTACATTTTAAAAGTTTTAAGTGAAATTTAATCCTAATAAAAATTCACTACTATTTAACCACCAAAATTTTGGGAAGCGGGTTTGGGTACCGCCGCCCTGCGAATCATTCATAGGTAGGTGCCTTAGTAGGGTGTGTAGGGTGCCCGGGTTCATGGAGTGAGGTTTGTTTAGGTTTTGGCAGCGGATGCGGTTGCAGCTGCTCGTATCGGGAGAGGCCGGTTGAGGTAGACCCTCTGACTTCTTCAGTCGAACTCTCGACCCATCGCATTGCGCCCCACCGGAATACGTCCGTCATAGATTTTTCCTTCCTTTAACTCCCTCTCCTTACTATCTTCAAAAAGATCCTCCGCATACCATCCCCAAAGATGACACAGGCCCTGATGGAAATTATTTTCCTCAGGGTTGTTTCCTGCGTGGAGTTAATGTGAAAAAAAACAACGTATCGGGTACAGTTTTTTGAGTAGTACCATTTTTATGGAATCTTATTGAATGAAACGCTAATTTTGTGTTAATTATTTTGTTTATAAAAACACGCCAACCGGTTTCGTGTCTTCGCCAGCGGAGATATGAATTGTATAGGTAGTGTTTCATCTTTCAATCGATTTATTTGTACAATGCACATCCCTAAAGCATTAATGAACTTTAGAGACCCTTGTCACTAACCATTCAACGGGAAACCATTGCGTGGTACACGAATGCGATGCGAATCTGCCATCTTCATAATAATTTTTATTTCAAGCTGAAAAAAATTGATGCACGAAAAATCTTTTTTTCAATAATCGAATCATAATTTTTTTTTCAAAAGCTTTTGATAAGGCTACGAGCTGGAAACAATTCCATTGACCTATAAGTTCTCGACAGAAAAATCTCTGCACTTTTCATGTCGCCTGAGTTCACCTCTTATGAGTTATTACTAAAGACCTGAAAAATTCGCGTCTGCAATATCGCGAATTTTGCGATTTTTATTCAAATAAAGCGAATATTCGTATCATTTACGTGATTTTGTGGTATTTTAAAATAACATGAGTAATTTTATACAGTCGACACGGTTATTTGTATCCTGTTTTGACAAGTTTGAAAACCCATAAATAAAAATACTGTCATTAATATTTCGATTCGGTCAAATAAAAAATAAAATAATAATAAAAACAACAGTAACAACAACAAAACGGCGTCTTACCACTTTTTTTGCTACTAAAGTAAAAATTACACCGCTCTGAAAAATAACACCGCTTTTACAAAAATAACGTGAATTTCGCCTAAATAAACGCGACATTTTCAGTTTCCCAGTTTATTACTGCTTTGGAAAATAATTATCTGCTGTATAGTATATTTCTGAGATAGGTATGACTTTATTTCAAACAACTCGATGCACTAGACATGATAGTTATAATATGTGCATGGATACATACATCTCGTGTTATGCGGGACTGCACACAGACTGACTGGCCGACTGTCTGACTGACTTCCCTTGACCCAGAACAAACAGTCGAGGTCGACAAGTCATCTGATGACTTTTGCAGAGTCAAAGGTCACGGGTCGCATCCCATTCGCTCCCGCCACTGTCAGTAATGCAATTTATGTCCATGCTGACAGCATCTGAAGAATTTACAATTTTATTTCGTAATATTTCCAATGCCTATTGTTTTTGAAAATTATGCAACACTGAAGAATAGGACGAGAGAAAAGGATGCTTAGACACTTTGGAAATGAAGAGAAGAGGGATAAAGAAATGACTACCTTGAGAATATTATATGAAGACAATTGCAAGTTCCAATAAGGCCATGCAAATTCTACGTTTTGTAATACGTAACACGTGGAATTTTCATAATATTGCGACAATACAACTCCTTTACTGCTTCCTTTGTGAGATCCCAGCTAGAGTATGCATCTCCTGTATTGTCTCCTATGTATACTAGTAACTTACGCCGGAGATTTCTTAGATATGTTCAGTATAAGTTGAGACAACCTGTAGATGATATCTGCTACAAAACATTAATGTCTAATCTAAAACTATCGCTACTTCCTACCCGGAGAACGATAAATGATATTCTTATACTTTTTAAATGACTGAATAACTTCATAGACCGCCCTCAAATGTTAGTGCTATAAATATCGGTGTCCCTATTAGATCTACTCGACTCAACCATATCTTCCACTGTGACAACCACAGAACAAACTTTTCATATAACTCACCACTAGCGCGTCTTCATCAAACTACCGATACCTATACATACCTTTTCGACATATTCCAAACCTCCACCCTGCATCAAACCAAAATAATTAGTTCTGTCTGTATCTGATGTGTATTTCTGTAAAATGAAGTACCTACTATTATTTTTGTAATATTAACTAACTAATGTACCTGTTCCTATTCTACCCTACTTATTGTACGTGCATTATGTTTGTAAAAGCCCTACGGGCGTTTAATACACGAACGAAAATGAAAGACATGGCACGATGAGGAGAATCAAATACTTGGTTCGGTCATGTCATCAAGCGAGTAGTATGGGGCAACACACAGTTGTATGGCGATCCATTCTCTCTGATTCAACACCCGGAGAAAGACGTGTTGATTAAATTGTTAAATTCAATATTGAGATAATTTAATCTGATAATCTAGTCTCCTTCAACGGAAGCTATCTTTCCAACATGCCTTCTGCGTGCTTGGTGTAACTTTAAGTGACCAGCTCAGGCATGGGGGCTCCATCGAAGCCACAGTCAAGTTAGTCCCTCGGAAGCTGGGCGTTCTGTATAGGGCCCGCAGATACTCTAATATTACATAACTGCTGACCCTGTACAAATCGCAAGTGCGCCTCACTGTTGAATTTGGCAGCCACCAAAATACCTGAAAACCTTTGACTCTGCATAAACGGGCGGTCCGTTTAATAGATTTCCCATCTTAACAAACGGATTTCAATCTTTAGAGCATAGGCGTCTTAGGAACTAACCTCATCGATCCGTTCGGCACCGGCATATAGTCGGGAAACACGTCAAACACGCGCCCAACATTTATACACGATTGACATTTGTCACATGTGAACGAGTCGTTTTTACCACTCGTTCTTGAGTTCAACAGCCCAGCTGTGGACCAATATGCCGGCCTCTATGTTTCCTCCCTCCTACAACATGGATCCCTTTAAGACCCATGTTCTCTCTTTCCTCTCTTCAAAAAGACCCTCCACACAGCACCCTCGAAGATGACATAGGACCGAAGGGAAATTATTTTCCTTAGGGCCTCCTGGTTGAGTTAATATAAAGAAAATAACAATAAATATTAATAATATTTATCAATTTACGTATATTAAAAAAACACGCAAAGAAAATGGTTTATAGCACGAACCAGATGGTTTATAGGTGTCTGCTCTAACCACTGAGCTATATCATTGGGTTGACTACTTTCCAGTGCTCATTTTGTCAGTGGGTAATTTTGCTTGTAGAGAGACTATATTTTGACACATCGTCGGAAGACTTCTAAAGAAAACCCGCCACAAGTTTTTTATTTCAATTTCGACATCATCCCACTGAAATGCCTTCATTTGCATAGTATATTCTCCAATTTCTCATACGGTTCCCATCGTCTGGGCTTGGTCTGGCCTCAGATCTAGAACTAGATAGCCGTCGCATATTCACCGGCACTGTCACCCCCGTCACTGCCATCTGTCACGTACCCTGTCACTGAACCCTGTCACGGACCAGGAAGTCAGAAGCGAATCGGGTGGCGACCGCGTGTGAACCGGGTAACGTATGGTACAGCGTACAGTAAACACTATCCACTCAAAGCAGGGCTGGACAAACTATGGCCTGCGACCCCTTTTTAATGTGATATTGCAGAAACAGACCACACTTTTAATAATAATACAGGCCTTAGTTTAATGCGTAAATATGGAATAGGTATTAGACTAGATAATTTAAAAGCATTGGAGACAAGGAAAGCCAAAAAAACACTAATAATGGACTCATTAATAATCAAATCAATTTAAATAAAAGCCCTATACTAAAAATGTTCCCAATCGACAGAGTACACTCCCTTCCTAGTCCGCTACCTGCCCCCTCTCCACGCCTCCGCCCGCCTTTTTGCTCAATCTATAACACATGCGTATCTTGGTTCATAGTTTAGTATTATACTGCTCTGAAGAAGCTACGAGGTAGTAGCGTAACTCGGTCAGCAATAAGTATATGAAAAATAAAAAAGTGATTTAAAAATTAAAATAAAACTTTGAATTAAACTTGAACACAATGAATAAATCTCATTTAAATCGAATTCTTATTGTTTTCGCGACCCATTATGACGCATAAATCTTCAATGCGGCCCCACATTTAAAATGTTTCTCCAGCTCTGCAGTACAGCCATTTGAGTATTGTGGGTACTTTACGATGCCCATTGTTTCGGTGCGTACAATTAATAGGTAGATATTGCCTGTATGTCCCAGTGCCCGATATTTCACAAATCTGAGTATGGATGCTAACTGCAGCTTGCGCGTCTTCAATTTGCAATTTAGAACGATGGCTACGGAATATTACTTTAAGTTTTTTTAAATTTTCTTTTTCATTGCAAATTTTGATACATATTAGAGTACATTTTGAAACAGTATATGAAAATAGAAGAAAATATAATGAAATTTTGAAAGTATGTGAACAAAAAATCCCACAAAGGCAAGGCCTTCTGCGTGGGTATTATAACAATTTTATCACATTTCTTCTATGGTATAAGTGAAGCTTTAAATTTAAACGTTAAATTATGTATTCATTTTATCACATTTCTTCTATGGCATAAGTGAAGCTTTAAATTTAAACGTTAAATTATGTATTCATTTTATCACATTTCTTCTATGGCATAAGTGAAGCTTTAAATTTAAACGTTAAATTATGTATTCATTTTATCACATTTCTTCTATGGAATAAGTGAAGCTTTAAATTTAAACGTTAAATTATGTATTCATTTTATCACATTTCTTCTATGGTATAAGTGAAGCTTTAAATTTAAACGTTAAATTATGTATTCATTTTATCACATTTCTTCTATGGCATAAGTGAAGCTTTAAATTTAAACGTTAAATTATGTATTCATTTTATCACATTTCTTCTATGGCATAAGTGAAGCTTTAAATTTAAACGTTAAATTATGTATTCATTTTATCACATTTCTTCTATGGTATAAGTGAAGCTTTAAATTTAAACGTTAAATTATGTATTCATTTTATCACATTTCTTCTATGGCATAAGTGAAGCTTTAAATTTAAACGTTAAATTATGTATTCATTTTATCACATTTCTTCTATGGTATAAGTGAAGCTTTAAATTTAAACGTTAAATTATGTATTCATTTTCTTTAAAGAATTAATGAAAGTTTATATGTGAAAATAAAGAACATAAAATGTGGCATTAAGTGGTAATAAGAAATAAAAAAATAACAAAAGTCCATCATTGACGTCATTATAATACAATTTAGAAAACATTGCCATTTAATGCTGGGAAAAAAGGTTTCAACTATAAGTACCCCGCAGGATAGAGAATCTATTAACGCAATTATTTTCTCAGTAAATCGGTTACACTTGAAATAAATCATTTTATGCACCATAAAAATTGAAATTGGGTGGGGGGTAAATAGAATCATATAAATTAGTCGTCTCAACGTAGCCTAATCACAGTTTGAAAATGACTTTGAACGCCGAAACAGCTGTCACGATAATAACAACTAAAATACTTGCAGAATTTAATAATATTAACGTTATTAAATTTGATTTACATTAAATTTAAAAATAAATTATTACCTACGGTTATTTGTAGATAACCATCTACGTTGGCAGAGACTAGTAAAATACGAGTAAATGATAAAAAAAGAAAGTAAAAAGTTAGTAAAACAATAGTACTGCGGTATAAACAGAACATCAACATGCGTACCCAGTCATAAATGATGTTACATGAATTCCGAGAAAATGTATTGAAAAATATTAGTGTAAGTAATTTATGACGTGTTCTTTTTTTGTTTCCAAACAGTTTGTAAACAATATTCATGGCAGGACTAGGTAAGCATGTTGATATTATGTTTTGTTTCCAAACAGTTTGTAAACAATATTCATGGCAGGACTAGGTAAGCATGTTGATATTATGTTTTGTTTCCAAACAGTTTGTAAACAATATTCATGGCAGGACTAGGTAAGCGTGTTGATATTATGTTTTGTTTCCAAATAGTTTGTAAACAATATTCATAGCAGTACTAGGTAAGCATGTTGATATTATGTTTTGTTTCCAAACAGTTTGTAAATAATATTCATGGCAGTACTAGGTAAGCATGTTGATATTATGTTTTGTGTCCAAACAGTTTGTAAATAATATTCGTGGCAGTACTAGGTAAGCATGTTGATATTATGTTTTGCTTCCAAACAGTTTGTAAATAATATTCGTGGCAGGACTACGTAAGCGTGTTGATATTATGTTTTGTTTCCAAACAGTTTGTAAACAATATTCATGGCAGTACTAGGTAAGCATGTTGATATTATGTTTTGTTTCCAAACAGTTTGTAAATAATATTCGTAGCAGAACTAGGTAAACGTGTTGATATTATGTTTTGGTTCCAAAAAGTTTGTGAACAATATTCATGGCAGGACTAGGTAAGCATGTTGATATTGTGTTTTGATTCCAAACAGTTTGTAAACAATATTCATTCCAGGACTAGTCCTTACTAGGACTTACCTATGTAAGCATGTTGATATTATGTTTTGCTATTATCTTAAACACTGCTAAAAAGTTGTAAATGAAGACAAAAGTGTGCAGAAAATGTAGAAGGAATCTCAAAGTATTACTTCATCTTCATCGGCATCTGATCGTGATCACCCGGTATAATAATAATTTTCTTCTGGCCCCGCCCATTTGATGTTATTTTATTGCTTACCCTGTGGGGTGTAATTGTACGCATTTACTGCGGTCTGCAATTTCTCTCAATTCCGACTCTTTAACTTGATAGTAGGGATTTATCATTTGTATTTTGAGTTGAATGAACGTTGTATGTCAGTAAGCTACCCGACAGTGGCGTGCGGTCCATTTTAGTGGCGACCTGTGTGCATTTCTGTAATCTATGTATGAACTAGACAAACACATCACATATTTTGATTAAAACATCACGCGTCTGCAAGGGACAGCATTTAAAAAAAACTGAAATTTAGCACAATTTTCATTATTCCTACGCCACATGTACTTGTGGCGGTTCCTAATTAGAATTATTTATATGCCCTGGTATCACTAGCCAGTGCGCTCGCTTGCAGAGCCAGCAACCTTATATTCGTTTCCCGCCGTCGTCGCTCCGTTCAACACCTTTCTTCAGTGCCATAGTATCGGGTCCTTCTGATATTTTACATTATTTAAGTTAGAAAAGTGTATTGTATTTAATAAATCAACCTATAATATTTCGAGTCCTTCCTTCACCGGGTAATACAGTCAGCTAAACACATTACACATACACATACACATCTCCTTTTCACATTGGTGACCCCAACGTGATAATATATTTCTACACCTTTGAACACTAACGCCATTCCCCACCCTGAGTGGCGATTCTTGGAAGTAATTTTTCCAGACATGTTTGTTCGTCAAACGAAGTTTTATATGCTAGAAATTATCATATTGGCCGATTGATCCCTGTAACCTACCATAGCCATAAATTAATAATAATTGTCAGTTGGATTTTGTTTCAGCATTTTGATAATGTTATTTTTGTCTTCGACGCTTGACCAACTGCACGCCACTGCTACTTAGCACTTAGTATATAATGACTAATGTTTACGTAGTTTTTATTTTGTTTTACTCCTATAATATTATTGTTTTCACCCTTTAATTATTGTAATGATTTCACAAAACATTGTCAAGTAACGTCCATTGTATTTTGGTACCTAAAGATGTACAGAAGGTATACATTCATTGGTCGCGGTAACCGGCAGGTTGAGTAGGCCCACTCTATAGAAATCCGTGGGAATCCAGGCAATACTTTCCATTTTCTAAATGCCTTTTTTCCTGCGTATCTTAATAGCGTGATTTATGAGCAAGTAGAAATAATATGGCTACAGTTTCGTAGTTCGAGATTTCACCGCCGTTATCAGAGAATACCTACTGCAATATATTAATTTGTTAGGTTAAATAAATCTTAAACAGTAGCAGATGTGTTTTTTATTTTAAATGGCAAATTCATCGAATAATTTCTAACAAAGGTGATACCTATTTGAATTCGAAAGAAATGCGACTATTTTTGTCTTTTTTTATAGCTATTTTACCTTTGTTTACATAATAATAATAATGTGTAATTTGTATGCCAGTCAGCACAGCACTCCCATGATATTGTCATTTTCGAAATGTTTACGATGGTATATGTACCACTTTTGTGCGAAATACAAAATATTACACCACTTTTGCTGCAAAATATTTCCACTTTTGCTGAAAAATTATCCCATTCTACCAAAAATAACGTAAATCATCAAAATAACGCGGATTTCACAGAAAAATAACAAAACTTTTCCCAAAAAATAACGCAAAATTTTGAGGTCGTACCTATTCTATTCCCGTCCCTTATTTCTAAGAATACTTACATTGTATCCCGAAGAAGGTACCATTGTTCCCGAAACATGTCGAGATATTAATAAACAGTGTTTTATTATTATTTAAATAATAATTTCTATACCATCGAAATGTTTATTAAATTAGATTAGGAAAGCATTTTAAAACCATGATCTTTGAAATGAAAATAGTCGATGGAAAAATTATAATTTATTTTCCAACAATTTGTTTAGATTCGACAAGGGATGGTGGTAAACAGTGCCGTGCAATTTTTAAATCAGTAGGAAAAACAGCGAATTAATTGATATTAAAAAAAACTTGCCACAGACGTGGTACAAAAATTACAAATACAAAATTTCAATATTTTTCTGACTGCACAATTGTATGAAAGAAGCCAATATATTATGATAATTATTTAGTTACTAAAATTGTACTAATTAGTGGAGGTACCAAGAGATGGCACTGATTGCTACATTTGTGATTTATACCGAAAGGCGTGGCCTTTTTTGACACTAATACAAAATACGCATTGCGCACACATGTACATTTTTTGTGTAGAATACAGTCAACATTTGAATATGGCATGTGTGTCATTTTGAATACTTAGTTTCTGCTTTTGACACGTCAAGGCGGTAACTGGGGCGTGCGCGGCTCTGCGATTATTCGTTACTGGAACTTCGCCCAAATTTTTTAAAGCGTAGATTAATTTATTGCAATAGTTTTATAATCTCAAAATAATCTGAGTAAGGTAGAGTAGACAGTGCTTATGTGCCTATATGGAATGCACGCCTCTGTAG
This sequence comes from Halesus radiatus, assembly GCA_022606495.2. Classification (NCBI taxonomy): domain Eukaryota; kingdom Metazoa; phylum Arthropoda; class Insecta; order Trichoptera; family Limnephilidae; genus Halesus; species Halesus radiatus. The sequence continues at coordinate 91,273 of JAHDVE020012119.1, forward strand.
GTCAATGAGAAAGTTGTATACCATGAACAAGGTTATGCATATAGGTATAAATGCTGCATTGTTCATATGTCTGTATGTATGTTAGGATTAGCCAATATTCGAACGCATTTAGTTCAATTTGATCACGCTTATGTAATGCGGAAGGTTTATTTAAATCGCCGAAGACAATAAACTTTATTGTGGCTCTCAAAATATCGTAAAACCCGCTCATAACGACTGTTTTCTTCCTTCTCTGATTCAAGCTAGTTGAATTGTAAACTTTCTTATTTATAGATGAACAATAAACATGAAAATTATGCTTCGATTATTTTATCAGAGTTTTTTTTTTCCTTATGGAGCATTTAAAAAAGTATTGAACAATCTATATTATAGCGTCTTGTCATATTTTTTGACAATTCAATATATACAGGGTGGTACTAAACTACCGTAATGGTTTGGAATGAAATGGCATAATCAAGCCGTTGTTGGTAGTCTATCGGCTTCAATTCTTGCACAAGCTGAACCTTATACGGGAACATGTGCAATGTGGCCAAAATCCTCTGAACGGACCTCCGTGATAGCCCCAGTTGTGCCGAACGTCTTCGTGTTGATGTTTCTGGACTGTCCTGCACACTATCCACAACACGTTGGATATTTTCTTCCGTGTGGACCGTACGTGGTCTTCCGGTACATGGAAGGTGTCTTACTGTACCATGTTGTCGAAAATTTGCAACCAGGCGGTTTATTGTTGGTGCTGAAGGTCCAGTACGTACGTTAAAAAAACGACGATAAGCACGCTGCGTCTAAATAATTGACCGTTGATTTTCAAAATAAAATTCAACAATTGTTGATCGCTGTTCTGTTGTGTAGTATTCCATTTTCCAAATTCCCCAAAAATTTTGAAATAGAAATAAAAAATATAAATAAATTTAAAAAGTTATTTAACATTCAAACCATAACGGTAGTTTTACGCCACCTGTATTTAAGAGCTCTTTAGCTTGTGATGAAAATAGAGTTAAAAACCAGGAAAAATGCTTGTAAATTCCAGACAAAAAAAGCGGTGCAAATTTCACGATGCCATAGCTCTCAATTCGAGTTGTTTTTGTAGCTTTGGACAAATGCTTTATGTAACGTCATTTCTAACATTTTGTATGAAACTTAAAAATAGCCATTTTCTGTCAAAAGATAGACAATCCGCCATATTTTTTTGTTTATTATTCAATAAAAAGTTTTCTGAGAAAATTTTTAAATTAGGGCGAAACCGGGTAAGTAAATGTTACTTTTTATAACTATGGACCCTCATATAAAAAGAAGTCAATTTTTCATTAGCGCCGTTTAAAGTTTGTAGCCCCCTGTAAATATATATGTTTTCAGACTTTTGTTAAAGGTTTAGAAATTGCTTTTTGATCTAAAACCAAATGGAGGGTCATTCCAAGAATGTGGACCCAGTACATTGAAGGCTTTGTCTCCAAATTTAGCAGCATTCGTACGAGAGGGTTCAACCAGTCTGTTCGATGCATCAGACTTGGCCGACCTGAGCGTGAGTTGCCTCCGAGTAAAATTGTCCCTAACGCAGAGATCAGGCAAGTATGATGGTGATGTCCCATTCAGTACCTTATATACCATAAGATAAATTTTAAAGTGAAGTCTTTCTGTGACTCTGTGCCAGTGCAGGCAGTCATGTAGAAGAGGAGTGATGTGACAGTATTTGGTGGCACCGTATGCTGTGTTGAACACTCCTTGCAGTCTGTTCAAATGTACATTAGGCAGACCAGCCTACGATTATTGCGGTAGTCGGATCTAAGAGCATTCACCAGAGAAACATTGTTTATTTCGACTCACGGTTAGTTTCTTTGTTATCATTTTAACTTTAAAATTTCGTTATATCCCGAACGGCGTAATAAGTGATAGTTTAATAAGGGGGTTATTGCAGAACAATATAAATTATCTATGCTTAGTTTTACACTTGCCCGGGGGGCATAGACATTAAATTATTCAAGTTAAGGATTTGCCATTATGCAATACAACATGGAGCACGCGCTGTGCTTTTATTATTATTATTATTATCATGATCAAATAAAATTGAAGAGATATTTATAAAAAAAAATAGATAAGTAAAAAATTAAATAATAATATGTTAGAAGCCTTCTTGGCAGGTGAAAAGGCAAGGTATAAACTGTAATTATTGTTATTGATACGTTTGAAAAAAATACATAACTAACTAACCATCATGCCGTTTCTCCCCAGGGGTAGGCAGAGAGTACGGACCGCCTAACAACTCGCTCTTGGTACACACTCCTTGCTTCATTCACATTCATACATCGTCTCATGTACTCTCCTGTTATTCTGACTCTTGACATGGCCCGATTCAAGTATTTGATTCACTTGATCGTGCCATGTCTTCAACGGGCGTCCCGGCTTCTTCTTCCGTTCACATTCGCGTTATATATTCTCCTTCCACTCCTTTCTCCTTTCATCCGCTCTACATGCCCAAACCATCTAAGCGTCCCTTTCTTAATATTGCTCATTACGCTTACATCATTCTTTGCGAATCTAGACATTTTTTACACGGTCATACTTTTATCATATTTTTCATATTTTTACAACACATACGCCTCAGGGATCTCATTTCTACAGCAATCAGTGTACTTTCATCCTTCCTCCCCCAGTTCCATGCCCCACTTGGGGCACGGAACTGGCAGAGGTGTGGACTGCTAGCTTCGCTTCTTTGGACAATTTTTTGTTAGCGCTAACCGTGTTCAGTCCTCCATTAATGGAGTTTCCTGCAAAATGAAAAAGGTATCTAATAAATAAATGACTTAATTCATAACGTCATGAATGAGAACTTCTTACTTTAGCCTATGACGTGCGATGTTCTTTAGAAGGAAATTCTTAATTTTTGGGAAATTTCCAGGACGTATATTGTACAAGGAAAAATTTTACTGAAAAATATTGATATTACCTATTGACGAAACTTTTTTTTTATGTAGGTCAATATGATGAATTCAGATGATTGTGCAGATTTTACGCGTATTTTTTTGTGGATTTATTGGTCGATGTTTTGATGACTTCTAAATCAAACATAATAATATAATAAATGGACTTTCCTTAACGTGCCGTTTTGACGGCTGGAGGCAAAGGTCATGTGACACTCATTTTGGCACCAGCCTAGTTCACTGCCATCCACGTTTGTTTCATGTGATTTTAACTTCTGCAAGCAAATTATAAAACATTTATAAACATATCGAACTAAATACTCGATATAATTTTTTTTGGTTTTTGTAACCAAGCCGAACCTTTTTATTTATTTGCTGTTTTACTTAAATTAGCGGGACACCTAGCTCCCCCCCCCTTATTTTGGCTTCTTCCCTTTGCGTGTTAGGGCATCTCTATGTATGAATTTTTAACTGCTCCAGAGTAATAAGCACCTACTCTTCTTTTGTCAATAACCTTCTAATGTATATAATATCAATGACAAATAGGATTTAAACAGTAACTTCAATGTCATGCAAAGTGCAGTGTTTTCTAATATATGTGCCTGTGCGTGCAATGTCATATCATCTCATCCAAGTTTTAATCTAGAGTGCCCTACCAGGTAAGTATGTTTTCTGTATATGTACATAATAAGATAAACCCTAGCAAGTAGTATTTGTACAGCGCCCTTGAGGTGATTTTTCACAAAAACGGCGCTATATAAATCGTCCAAGTATTATCATTATTATTATTACTAGATACTCTCAATATCGCCCTTATGAAATTTACTATTTAGAATTCAAACGTTGCTTGAAATGGTTTTATCCATGTTTAGCGGTTAGATCTGAATAGCCGGGTACTTCCCAACCTACCTTTTCCACTCTTTATTCCCCTCCTCATTTCCTTCAGCCTAAATCTGGGATGCTATTGTCCCACTGGCTCCGGCCAGAAAATGTTATATATCATTTTTTTTAACATTAATACCGCACAAGAGTCTCAACTGCTTCCAACCATCTGGAGCCAGTGAGACTATGGCATCCCCAATTGGGGAATGTTGTGAGGCTGAAGGTATTGGGGAGGGGAAGGAGAAGGGGTAGAGGAAGGTGGGGAAATATACTTGGCTATTCAGATCTGGTCACCAAACACGGCTAAAAGCCATTTCAAGCAACGTTTCAATTATGAATGGTGGTCTTTCACCAGGGTGATACTGAGAGTATCTTCCACATGTATACTTTTACATATTTTATTAAATTTTAATATTTATATAGCTACCTTTTGAATTATATTTCTTAAATATTTGAAATATTGAAATAATTGAAATTATATATTGAAATTTGTATCTGACATTATAATATTTAACATTTCTGGCACGAGCCATCGGAACTATGTGGTCCAGAGATGACGAAATTATCGACATATTTGTTGGTGAAACAAAATTCGTGTTATTTACTCGGCATTCATGCAGGCGTGTGGACGAATTACCAAATAATCAAAACAATGGCCATTCAAATGAGAACAAACAATATTAGGGACGTTTAAATATGGTCATAAAATGATAATATTGTAGAAATTGGTACTTCGAATTAGGTGCCCCAAGCACTCAAAAGCCTGTACGATTATTGAATATTCAATATAATATTATTATCTATCTAAAAACACTGCGTTGCTTTTGAACATATTACTTAGGGACTTGAAAAATTCGCGTTAGTTTTTTGGAAAATTGGGTTATTTTTCAACAGAAACGGTGGTATTTTGCATCAAAAGTAGTGCATTTTTTTTAAATTTTATGTTATTTGGGTTCTATTATTTTTATTTTTTTTTTTTAATCGAAAAAGGAATGACAGTACGCTGCGTTTTCGATATTAAGTTATCTCCCATTGTGGTTAGGCCACATTGCGACGACTCACTTCTATGATTTTATCTACCCACCCAATTTTAATTTTTATGGTGTTTGAAATGATTTATAATTTTTTTCGGTCAATACCGATTTACTCGGAAATAATTGTGATAATTAAAATTCTCTATTCTGTGAGGTACTTACAGTTGACGTCTATTTTATCCGGTTTTAATGGTTGCAGATTTTTTTAAATTGTTTTATAATGACGTGAATGTTATTAAGGCAATGAAATTAAATATGTGTGGTAAATTCTTGAATTATTTTAAAGAATTATATTGTTTTGTAAAAATACTAAGAAGTGATGAATAGATGCCGTTGTATTAGGATCATTAGTTCGTTTGTTGATCTCTAGTTGTTCTAGTAAATTTAAACTAAGACCCTTTATTTCTATATGTGAGGGTTTAGGCTCGTTGTTGCCAAGCGGAACGTGATTATTCACTAAGAGATGATCTTCGAATTTTGCAAACTTAACTTGCGGAACTTAATAATAACGTTTTTAAATATGTTTTCTTTAAATTTAAAATAAATAAAATGGAGTTGTACGAATTAAGCAAAAATAACGATTAATTAATAGCTGATTACAATTTGATCAAAGGCTGAAAAGTACCGAGAATCGGCGTTTAACAGGGATCGCTCAAATATAATATTTTCAAATGGTGCTGACCGTTGATCGATGGTCGTCCTAAAACAACCCACGTAAAAATGTTACACGTTTATTAAACGATACTTAATACGGGCTGACAGATGGCGCTCAATTAATTATTTTTGAAAAAAATACTTTTTAGTACGTAATGCTTTTAAATATTGAAATGGATTGTTTGTTGGCGGTTCTACATACGTAGTATGAAATGGAATACATTGTCACTGTAGATTTAAAGCTTGAGTCCTTCAAGAAACTTATAAAAATTTCGATATAATATTGTGAAACTAACATATACAGTATTTTTATAAGTTTCTTGAAGGACTTGAGCTTTAAACTTGCAGTAACAATTTATTCCATTTCGTATTCGGGGAAAACAGATTTCAACTGTAAGTACCTCACAGAATAGAGAATTTTAATTATCACAATTATTTCTGAATAAATCGGTGTTTACCGAAAATATTAATAAATAATTTAAACACCAAAATTAAAATTCAAATTGGGTGGGGGTAAATAAAATTATATAGGCAAGTCGTCATTCATTTCAATATTTAAAAGCATTAAGTGCTTAAAGTGTAAATACTTTAATTAGCGCCATCTGTAAGATTACGTTTTGTTTAAACTTAAGTATTACTGTAGACTGTAGATAATCTTTGCATTACGAAAAGCGTTTAATCCCAAACTGGTATAATATCGTGTGTGTAATGATATATGGCACTCTTATTAGCATATTATTTTCCTCATATGATTATAGATTGCGTAAGAAAACGCGGGACGTGTTCTCAACACTTTTTCCCATAGCCCAATAATAGTAGTTATTGTGATACATCAATTGTTTTCCATCAATACATTTCGGTTAACAACTTAACAATGGACGTTCTGTGGGAACATCTTCACTGTTTTTTTTTTAATCAGGATGAATTTATCTAGATGTATACATTCTAATTTAAATTAATTCAGTAAGGAACCGGTTCCCAAACTTTTTCGATTCGCGGCGCCCTTGCTAAATCCGTATTTTCTACAGGCCGTGTTTCAGTATTTAAAAGTGCATTTTGCGAAATAGCAGTCGCTAATGATTTTTTTCGCAGGGATTCATTATGTAAAATAAATAAAACACATTTAGATCAGAAAAACTTTACTGTCACTAACAGTTAACGGCCGTTCTTCCCAACCTTACTGAGCAACGGCTGAGCCGGAATTTTCCCTCAGCACTGTTCAAATGCACAAATTCGCATTTCCCAACGAAATCTCAGTCAAACGTAGGATCATCTTAAGTTATCGAATTCTGTGGATTAGAGTTCTCCTCAGTGAAAGACTAGTTATAAAAAGTGTCAACAGAGTATCAAATGACAGCGTAAACGTCAAATGTCATAGATATCTATGGTCTCAAACGTCATTCGTTTCGCGAACTATTTTCTGTACCTATTGTATTGACAGTTTTGAACATGGAGAGCGAAAATGAAGATATTTTTAATGTAATACCAATAGCGGGTATGGACAGAGTATATGAAGACAGTGACGATGGAGATATTATTGACATAATTCAAATAGTGGAATGGGCGGAAGTAATTGACGGTAATATCGGGCTACACAGGCGGCGACGGATGTAGATGTCGATTACGTCGAAATGTTAAATGAAAAAGAATTTTTTAACCGTTTTAGAATGTCAAAAACATGTTTCTTTTATGTTTCATGTCGATTTCGTGTTAAGACTGATTGAAAATTGAAAGAACGCACAGAAGACAAACGTCAACAATGTTTACTTCCGTTTTCGCGGCATCGGTAATAGTCAAGGTAACACTTTATTTTTAACAAATGCGTTTTTAAATATAAAATGATGGTGTTTGTATTACAATATTTAAGACAAATAATATGTATTCATAATAAATAGAAAATTAACTCGTCTATGTTAATTTAACATTGAAAGTGTTTACTTTGATGTCATTTTATTGACTATGAACGTGTGGGGGTACAATTATATTTTCCATAGAAGTGGGCGAGTACTTCATAGACAATTTAGGAAGTTCAAAGATAAAAAATGTTTGGAGACAGTCAAATAGCGCGAATACTTAACAAAACACTTGGCTGATCGGCAGCTCAGTTGATCATTCGAAAAGTTGGAGAAAACGGCCGTAAGTGTTAAACTAAATTAAAATGAGCCGATTCAACGCTGATTCGCGGCGCACACTTTAGGAACCCTTGCAGAAAGGTATTCTACTATGAATGTCAGAATTGAGCAACTTGCATGCACTTTTTTTGCTTTGTAGTTTTCTACTCAGAATACGAAAATGCTACAAGAAATATATATTTTTTCAATTACACAGGTGTGCAAAAAAATATCCAGCTGTATGGGATATTTTTGCTGAATTATATGTTTTAAAGGTCACATATTCTAAAAATAAATTCCGTAACATCCCATCACGTATAATTTTTTTGCAAAATAAAAACAAATTTTCGATAAAAACACTTATTTATTACAACGATTATTTTATTTCCCTATTTCCCTACCTTCCTCTTCCCCTTCTCCTTCCCCTCCCCAATACCTTCTGCCTCACAACATTCCCCACTTGGGAATGCAATAGTCTCACTGGCTCCAGACGGTTGGGAGCAGTTGGGACTCTTGTGCGGTATTCATATAAAAAAAATTATCTAAATATTTTTCTTACAACTAATCATAAAATTGTTTCTGATATTTATACACAATTTTAGGTCTACTCTTTTTTCTTATGAAACCTTTTCTTCTCGTTGATGCTTCTCCGAACTCGTTTACGATTTTCTTCTTGGTTTCTCGATTGAGCATCCAACAGTAGTCAGCTAACATATTGACATCCCGTTTTCCTTGGTAATGTCTCTTGATATCACAGACATCTTGGTAAAATCTTTCACCCTGTTCTTCACTGTAGGCTCCCAAGTTTTCGGAAAAATGGTCAATATGAGAGTGTAAGAAATGAACTTTTAATCTTGCATCCTTGAGCTTCATACGCTGCCACCATGCGTTGCACAATAGTTTTGTAATCAGGGTCCTTAGTATTCCCAAAAACTTACGCACTACATTCTTGAAATAGTTCCATGCTTATTTTTTCCTTTTCTCACATTGTTTCCAAAAAGAGGGAAGTGTCCGGGCCAGTGAAAACTCCCTCTTAACTTGGCTTCAGACAGTTTCGGGAACAGGGAAGACAGATATCTGAAACAATTCCCAACCCTTGGCATTGATTTGACAAACTACTTTATGAGCTCCAATTTAATATGAAGAGGTAATGATAACACTTCTGCACGCCTTATGCGGAACCCATGCTTTGTCTTGGTCTCCATGTTTCAATTTAAAATACGCAAAATAAATTTTCTTCTTATGTTTCTTTGTTGACTTTTCACTGTATATTCACCACAAACATAACAGAGGCTGTCGAGGAAATTACACAACCTCTGCGAGCCATATTTCAGAAATAAAAATACAAGCACAGTAGCGTTCGAATGCTGGATATAAACTGAGTTTGGCATTAGATAGCCAGGGAGATACTGAACTTATTTAGCTTCTTGAAACATGATCTATTCCAACATCAGGTTGTTTATATTTATTCTTTTATCCAGATAACATGTCAAAACATGCTTAACCTCGCTAGTAATATTACTCACTATCAACTTTTAACCTGTTTCTACACGATCATGCGACCTTTGTTCTATCGCTAAAACTACTTTACCCACCCCTCCCTACCACTATTCTCTTCAACCATTAACAAGGCCAGCTATAATTGCTAGAATTAATGTGAGAGGTCTTCGTTTTAAGACCATTTTTTAAATTAAAAAAAATATATATACAAATTTTAAGTTAACTAGGAATTTTACGCTAAATACAAACAAAAACTCGAGTGTAACTAAAAAAATTGACGAGATGGAATGTTTTTGGTATTTTTTTCTCTTTTACCGAGTTGAAATCTAAAAGAAAATGTTAAAAAAAATCCTATGCAGTTTTTTACTTGCAGACTTGTGTTATAAATTCAACAATACACGTTTTTAACTCGTAATGTCACTGCATAAACATCAGAAATTATGGCAAAATCAATTGCTTATATTATCTATAAACACATTCATGCCCGGTGTGGTTTGAATACTCTCTTTTATGCCGTGCCTGCCCTACACGACGATGCCGGTAGATGTGAATAGACCTTATCCTTTAATTATTTCTACGATTATGAACCCTATGAGAGTTGGTCAAATCTATATATATTTTTTAAATATGACTTGAATGCAGTTATACGTGTTTTCTATTTTATTTTAAATATGGGCATTCAAACGTCATTTTTCTCATTTACAAAAGTATTAAAAAGGTTCAAAGGTATTAAAATGTAATAATTTCAAAAAAAATGTCGTGTTTGGAAAATACGATTAAAAAGCTTATAAAAATATAAAATGTAAAAAAAATCATTCACGAACCAAGAAAAAAATCATGCAAGTGTCTCATTTTGGTTCCCCTTTTCAGCTTTTCAACAGCTAAGGATTACGATATTCGCACAATCGTGCTTTTGTGCACGCTTTACAATCTGAATGCAGTATTTAAGGGCTATTTCTCAAAATTTCATTAGGGTTTCTGGTTAGCAATTTTTTACCCCTACTGCTTTACTCGATTTTAATCGTTTTTATGTAAGGATTTATTAATTCCACATTATAAAGATATACAGTAAAACTTGTATGTACTCGTATATACAGCGTTTGTTGATCTATATGAATATATTTTTAAGCCACAATATTTTTCACTGGAGTTCCTTCATAAAATAAAATAAAACATGATTTTTGATGATGGTTTTTTTGTTTGTATAAATCTAAACAGGCGGCCGGCGTCCAGTGGCGGCTATTTAAACTTTATTGCCACTTGTTCAAGTAGTAAGTGATTCCATTTGAGTTTCATATTCTTTTACGAATTGCTCCGCCTTAAACCGCTTTTGTATCGTGTCGCGAAACTTCAGGGGGTTTGGTGCAATGAGTAAGTGACTTTTGATAACTGTGCAGTGAAAATTTCCAACCTTCTGTAAAATGGCTCGCTGATCACGACTCTGCTTTCGGTGAAGTCTTTTGGCATTTAGATAGCTACTATTACTATTATTATTTAACTTACTTATAGCTCGCCATTGTTAAACTGCGGCGATTTGCATTGTCCATGTCCGTCAGCCGCTCCCTAACTTCACTATGAACTGCAGGTTCACTGGAACTGTTATTTTTTTTATTGTGTTGGTATATTAGAATTGGAAAGGTGGCATTTAACTCGCAATGATGAAATTTATTGTAATATTCAATTAGTAATAAACCTATAAAGGTTCAAATGTAGGTATGCTATTTCGTTGTTCGAAACATTTCACTTAATTTTTTCGTTTTAGTTTCGAGTCAAATAGAGGTTAAACCCTTGTTTAGAAATGAAGAAAAAAATTGCATGGGCGAAACTGAATGAATGAATTAAATTAATAATTTCAATCTCCTGACACATTCGATCCGATTTTAAATTTAACACGGAATTAATTCTTCATTCTTTAGCTTAGGCCTTGTAATCCTATGTTTTTTTAACGCACGGCACCATAATTACAGCGCAGATACTATGGGCGTCATCGCAAAGTCGCCGGAGATATTGTGCAGTGTGCAGGACTCCATCTAGCGTATATAATCCTTCGCCGCGATTCATAAAAACTCAACGTCATCGTCCGCACTAGTTAGTAGCGACAACTCCTCTGATCAGCCAGTCGGTAATTCCGAGCAGTGCATATTTGCTTTCGCAGTCCGTATTCCCTAATTCAAGGAATTAAGAAATGTATTCCGTATTCAGTTGTGACGTCGTATTCACTACGTCTCTGGTCCGTCGATATCCAGTCTGCCCATACTGGGTCCGCAAGTCGCAAATTAGTCGAGTCACTACGAGACACTAGTCAGAAGTTCCTAATTCATTCCTCAATGGACGCGGTGATTCCGTTCGTGTTAATCCCACGTGGCCAAGCCGTCACTTTTACTAGTCGGGTGGGAATAGTAATCCGTACTCGGTAGGGTACACGTGTATTTGGCTCGGAATATTGTTTTTAAAAACGAAACCATTATTTACTATATTGAGGTGTATACACATTTTTCATATTATTTATTGTCTAGTTGAGTAAGATTGTTATTTTCGTGTTTATTTTATTTTTAAATGTTTTATTTCCAATATAAGCGCAATTTGCAATGCGAAAAATCCCCTCTTTTCATTAATTTATTATATATTTTTTTATGAATTAAATGAAGCAATTTACAAATATTATTCGCGTGGCGGTGACCATTAGTTCACCATGTCATGAAACACCAGTTGCTTGAAATAGCATTAGCCGTGTTTGGTGATCAGATCTGAATAAATTGCTTCTTCTCAATCTTTTTCACTTCCTTTCCCTTCCGACTCCCTTAGTCTTCTAGCATACACTATTTGGGGATGCCATTGTCCCATTGGCCTCGGACAGTCGGTAGTATTTAGGACCCTTGTGTGGTATTCACATTACATTCCTGGATATATTGTTATATTGAGTGCTATTATTTTATTTTTATTATTGATTTTCTAATTGATTGCGTTTCTTGTGTTCCAGAAAACCTGGCGCCCAGCGAGTTGAAGAAGCTGCGCAACAAGCAGCGCAAGGCCCAGCGGAAGGCCGAGTCGGGCGGGCAGGGCGGTGGCGGTGGGCAGGGCGGTGGGCAGGGCGGCACGGCGGGGGCGGGTGCGGGGGCAGGCACGGTAGCCATCAAGGGGCACGCCAAGCAGCGGCCCCATCATGAGGCGCCGGACCCGGAGGCGCCGCAGCTAGAGGAGCTGGTGCCGGATAAGTTGGCTAGGGTGAGTTGGAAAGAGACAAAAAGCTGTTGGGAATGCCTGATGTTTTGCATTGGACATTGTGTTATTTTTGAGACCGTATCAGCAGTTTCGGCAAACTTCCCATTCCTCTTTCATACTTTGTTAAATTAACACTTTTTTCATAAATTTATCGGAATTATTTTACCTTCTTCTTCTGCCTTTACAGCCGCCTTGGAATGCACAAAATTCACAATTGCATTGGCTTCTCATCAAAATATCACACAAGATTCATACTCATTCCCACTACTTGTCTAACTTAGTCTAATAGTCTTAACTTTATCATGCTTATCTATCCGATTATGGTTTCTGTATTTGCTGGAGTGTTGAGACAATCCCCACATTAACAAAGTGGAACTAAATTACCTTGTTTTATTTGTTTCAATTTACCTTGCCTCTTATTCCTAGCAATCCTTATCTTTTGGTTTTTTGCGATCGGCCAACTTGTTGTCTGGGTCTTTCTAGTTCCACATAATTTTCCGATATCGCATCATCACTTTGGTGATTCTAATCTCTTTACTTTAATACATTTATCCTACCATTAAATTAATTTCTTTTCTGTATATCTAATATTATATCACTGTTCCATTTGTCATTATCTGCAATGTACGTTGATGTACCACACAAACAGATGGAGACCCAGTTTGCAGCCCTGTGGGACTCCTTTTATCAACATGTTTTTATTCTATATAAGTATTCATTGTTATTTCTTCTTTGACTACTCTAGGAGATAGCGGAAAAGCTAGAAAGCACACAATTGAAAGTGCACTAACTTGATATTTTTTGTAAATCATTTAATTTGATTTTACCTTTTTGACTTGGGATTCTGCCTAGTAAAAAAATTTCAATACTAATCAAAATTATGGTGTCTATTTTCAGGTTGAAGATCCTTTAGAACAGGCAATCAAGTTCTTGACCCCACTGCAGACACTTGGAGCAAACCGGATAGAAACACATCTGATGGCATTTGAAATATACTTCAGGAAAGGTAAGCAATCCATTTTATTGTCTCTGGATGCAGTTACTTGATTTTAATTACTTTCTAAGCCAATTGGCTAATTATTGATGGTGTTGTGTTTGTCTGTTCCAGGAAAGCTGCTTCTCATGCTGCAAAGCGTGAAGAGAGCCATGAAGCTGGACAGCAGCCGGCCGGAGGTGCACGACTGTCTGTCGCGGTTGCATACGGCACTGGCCACCCTCAAGGAGGAGAACGGCCCCGTCAGCAAGGTGCTGAATAAGGCGGCGCAAGAGGTCAGTATTTCTGCTGACTGTATCTTCCAGGAATGCTCCTCCTCATACTGCAGAGTGTGAATGGAGACATGAAACTGGGGACAGACGAAGCAGGACGAAGACACCTACAGATATCTCTCAGAGATCGTTTTTGCTGAGGGGAAGCTATATAGCAATATATGGATGGCCATACCAACCTTCCAAAATCAACACATGCATTATCTACAACTTTCCTTCCTTCTCATTTCTTCTTGAGTAATATTTATTTTATAGTTTTTTATGTGACACCTCACAAGAGCGCCTCTGTCTGTACATAGTATGTACAGGGGAACTATATCGCCACCCGATTGGGCAATGATATGAGGCGGTTTAAGGAGGGAGCCGCAGGAAGAGGTTTGTTAATGCGGGCCTTGAAGCGGCCCGGATTAAATCTAGGCGTAAAGACAGATGCTGGTAGCTTGTTCCATATAGGAACTGACTTACACAAAAACAAGTCGGCGACACGACACATTCTCATGAAGCCAACATCAACTGTGTACCAGTGTTCCGCCCGCGTCCATCGAGTTTCGTATATGTGCATGCTCAACGCTGCTAGCTCCTTCGAGCAGACTCCTTTATTATATCTGTAGAACAGACTCAGGATACCTACATTGTGTCTGCGCATTATATATGGCAATCGGTCTATTAACAACGGATTATCAATCAGACGAACCGCCTTCCTTCGCAGAGAATCATCCAGCTTCATCAAGTATTTGGGAGCTCCAGCCCAGAGGTGACTTCCAAATTCAACTGTTGGAGGTACTTGAGATTAGTATATGATTAGCAGTTGGTCACTATTGAAGAATCTGCTAGTCCTATACAACACGCCCAGTTTTTGGCCCCCTGCTCTATTCTCTTGATACAACTTTTGACTGTGTATTTGAAATTACTTAGCTTATGTTCTTTCTTATTCTGTTATTATATATACTGTACAACTGTGTAGATTCGTTGGGTCAATTATTTCCTTGTACATGCATACTTTACTTAATTCCTAAAGCTGCATCTACCAGGAAAACTCTTCCTTGTGCATACCGTAGAATGTTTTTTGCTGGTCTAATAAATTTCTCTATTTGCAGCTGTTCAAGGGCAAATCGGCCCAAGAGATGAATGCGGAGTACCTGCTGAATGCGGGGGCGGAGGGACTGGCGGGGGCCCTCCAGGGAGCGCGCGTTTTGGCGCGCCTGCAGCCGCAGGAGACGAACCGCGCCCTCGACATCGCCACCAAACTGGACTACCCTGACTGCAATATACAGGTATTATACCGCATTAAGAATTTATCAAGATGATTTTTCTTGTTGTGTAAATTTTAAGCTAACCTTACATGGCCAAAGTAACATACCTTATGTTATAGTTTTGAAACTTGGCCGATATTATGTGCCTTTAGGCATTTTGTACAATAAATAAAAAAAAGTTCAGAACTTTGAGAAATTGTTTTTCGTAAAATTAAAAAAAAATCTTTTTGGACAGTGGCTGACCACAATATTAAAGCTTATTAAATTTTATATAAAACAGAATTTGGTTTTTCATAAAATGTATTAACTAACCATTACACTACTTCTGATATGGGTAGGGAGAGAGGATAGACTGCTACTCTGTCTTGGCACACACTCCTTGCTTCATTCACACATCGTCTGATGTATTTTATACTCTTCTGTTATTCAGACTCTTGACATGACCTGATTCAAGTATTTGATTCACTTGATCGTGCCATGTCTTCCTCGGGCGTCCCTGACTTGTTCTACCATTAACTTCCACGTCATTATTTTCCTTACACTATTCTTTATTCATCCACTCTGTACGCCTAAATCATCTAAGCGTTCCTTTCTTAATCTTAATCGTTGCACTTTGATCAACCTTGCATTCCTTCCGGATCTCCTCATTTTTACAGTCACAGTTTTACCACATAAACGCCTCAGAGATCGCATTTCTACAGCATTCAGTCTACTTTAATCCCTTGTCTCCTAGTTATAGCGTTCCAAATCTCGGAAATAGGATCAGGAATCAAAATTTGAGTTTTAGTAAAGTGATTGCAGTTATTTTTTGTCATTTGTTACTGTTTTGAATATGGGCAACATACGGATGTCTTCCTCTCTGTGTGCATTAGTCATTAGGAAATAAGACTCTGTGTGCATTAGTCATTAGGAAATAAGACTCTGTGTGCATTAGTCATTAGGAAATAAGACTCTGTGTGCATTAGTCATTAGGAAATAAGACTCTGTGTGCATTAGTCATTAGGAAATAAGACTCTGTGTGCATTAGTCATTAGGAAATAAGACTCTGTGTGCATTAGTCATTAGGAAATAAGACTCTGTGTGCATTAGTCATTAGGAAATAAGAACTAGATACATTCATTATAAGCAGTTGCGTGCACACAGTATTAAATCAGGGTAGGCATTAGGAAAAATAGCGAATTAACTGATATAAAAAAAACTTAACCTAAGTTTTCGCTGAGAATGAAGCTGCTGGCTTTAGCCGATGTTGGTGGGATTACCTGAGACATCAAATATCCAAATAACTGCTTCATTTATGCATATTGCAAGACAATTACTGGGTATAAATTAAAGAAAGCCAACATAGTATGAACATTATTTCTTTAGTAAAATTGTACTAATTAATAGAGGTATCAACACATGGCACTGACTGCTATATTTGGCTAGATATTTGTACCGAAAGGCACGGCTTTTCAGATACTAACACAGACAAGTCGTCCCTTGAATGAGCATTGCGCACATGTGTACATTTTTTGTGTCGAATGAAGACGTTAATAATGAACATTTGAATAGGACATGTACTTAATTTTGCTGTCTTTGATGCCAGACCTTAAAATGCACGCCGTGCGGCGCGCACTGCGCATAGTTTAGAAAGTGTAGATTGACTTCATGCAATAATTTAATATCTTGTTTTCCAGTACTGTACGGCAGTGTTACAAGCCATGAAGAACGGCGACTTTGGCTCCTGCGATGACCGCATCGAGCAATACATGGCTGCCAGCCGACAGAAGTTCCCGTACGCAGCCGCCTTCCGCCCACCTGGCGAACCCGAGGCCGAGGGGGCCCCTGCGGATCCTAAGGAACCCCACTCCGACGGGGCGGGGGGGAACTAGCAACACCCACACCCAATAAACCCTGCGTACATACTATGTCAAATACCCGCTGTGAATCTTCACAGTAGCAGTTGTTACTATGTACGCCTAGTGACTTTAAACTCATAGATAAGCAGATAGGAATCAAACTAGGACTAAGCTTTATCAGATATGAATTGTACGGAAACGGTCAAGTGGTATTATTAGTACCTACAACTGATAACATTTCCCCAGTGCTCATAATCATGCTGTGAACACTATCAGTTGTAAATATGAATTCATAGATATGCAGAAAGGAATCGAACCAGGGGTTTCCAGTCTCAACTTCCAAAGTCCGGAGAGCTAACCGCTACATTATATTGCATATGTGAAGACTCGTATGGAAACGGTGATTTGGAATTAGTAACTATACTGACAACATCTCCACAGTATTGATCGGATTGCACAAAAACCCGCTGTGAAGACGGTATCAGTTGTAACTGAGCATGCTTACTAGCCATTGGATTTAAGGAAAACCAATTATACTGGATATGTGAATGAAGGCTTGTGTAGAAACGGTAATTTGGCATTGCTAGCTACAACTGATACTGTTTTTACAGCGTGTTTTTGACATTGTATGTACGCAGGCCTTTAGTCATCGCGCCCACGTCAAAGCTGTTAGATTAAATATTAATTCTAGAAACGATGATGCGTTGATTGTACACGCGTGCCACATTATTGTCTCTGTAATATAAATAATGGTAATTATTTTAGTATAATTCTGTTATAGGCGTACATATTAGGGAGGAGTGAAATAACTCAACACACTACTGTATCCGGATATATTATGTCAAAAGAAGAAAAATAAATATAATAATTTTTCTAAAAGTTCTCTACTTTGTCTTTTTCGGAGACTTGAGAAATAATTGAACTATTTTATTACATGTGTTTTCACATGGCACAACTACAACTTTTCATAGTACATATTTCCATAGACAAAAGTAAGGTTATTTCACTCCACTCGTATATCTGTGGTCTTAGGTCATTTGTGATCAGTGTAAAATTTATAATAAGTATGTAATTTCAATTAAGTGTTAAGTCCTCTTTAGTTTTATATTACTATGATTTTTTGTCAAACAAATTGTTCACCAAGCCAAAAATACCAGCAACTTTTTTTTCTATTTTGACCTAAGACCTTAGAAAATATCTGTCAAATCTCAAATGGTAAAATCAACTCAAATTATGTCACTGTTCAATTACTAATGATGTTGATCCGAGTATTCTCTACAAAACGACTGGTACTATATCCACTCTATGCTGGGCATTGCTGTTTGAGAATTTCAATGACTTCATTAGACGATGTTTACCTAATATTGTCAATCTAATAATAATACGCTCTTTGGATAATCATTCTACATTAATATATCAAAATTTATTACTTTAAACTGTGAATTGTTATTATTTATTGATAAGTCGCGCAGGATATTGTCACCCGGAACTGTGATAAGCCTGCCTTCCTAAAAGTTACGTCATCACTGCATATTCATCTAGATAATAATTAATACCAATCAAATCCTGTCTGTGTTGTGTGTCCGTTATATGTACCTATTACCTGAACAATTAACAGAGTATAATCTGGCCTATTGGATGTAATTATATACAGTGTATAGTTTTAACACTCTACGAATAGTGTGACAAAATGAGTAACTTTGTTACATATTACAGAGACAGTTGCAGTCACTTTACGAATAGTGTTACAAAGTGAGTAACTTTGTTACATATTACAGAGACAGTCACTCTACAAATAGTGTGACAAAAGTGAGTAACTTTGTTACATATTACAGAGACAGTCACTCTACGAATAGTGTGACAAAAGTTAGTAACTTTGTTACATATTACAGAGACAGTCGCAGTCACTATACGAATAGTGCGACAAAGTGAGTAACTTTGTTACATATTACAGAGACAGTCACAGTCACTCTACGAATAGTGCGACAAAGTGAGTAACTTAGAGACGGTCACATTTAATCTACGAATAGTGTGATAAAAGTAAATAACTTTGTTATATACAGTGAAACTCTCTTAAGAAGTTCCCATTTAAAAAGTTTTCATGTTTAAGAAGTTTGGTTTTATCGGTTTCTTGAAGACTGAATTTGAAAAATGGCCCAATTTATCCCATATAAGAAGTTTTTTTTCTGGTCCCTTTGAAAACTTTTTAAGAGAGTTTCACTGTATTACAGAGACAGTCACAGTCACTTTACGAATAGTGTGACAAAAGTGAGCATGCTACACATTACGGAGACAGACACAGCCACACTATTTGAAGAGTAATTGTAACTGTCTCTGTATTATGCAACAGTCTTTAAGAATAATGTGACAAGGGGCATTTTTTTATATTACAGATACAGTAACGCTATGTGTAGAATGACTGGCCGTCCCTCTAATGTGAAACAGGGTCTTTATGGATAGTGTGACAATGGTGAGTAACTTTGTTTCATATTACAGAGACAGTCACGGTGTGAGGTGCTCTACAATGATCACGCACTTCGAGTAACCAGTGTATAATATTACTAAGTGACTTGGTTCAGCGATAATGTTGTTCATTCCTTTTTAAGAAAGAAGTCACTAATCTGTTATTTAGTGAAAATTTTACCCCGAGTTATTTTCTCTTCCGTTGAGTGACTCTTGCACAGTGACTTGTGAAAGTGTGTGCTGGTTTTGAGATAGTCGGTGATTTGAATCTGCATATTTTGTCATCATTCACGTCCTCGCATAGTGAATCGCTTTTATGAAAGATCCGATAACATGAAGGCTGGTTGTTTCATCCTCGCTACAGCCAAAACGGTGATTAAAACCTATGGGAATTATACAAAACTTCATCTTTTGAACTCTGTTGCAACTTCTGATTGAGATTCACTGGTAACTTTCGAATACACAACTAAATTACCATAGATTTCAATCATCGCTTTAGCAATACCATCAATTAAAGCATAGAAACGTTATGAATGTTATAAATCTGTCTTTTATAGACTTCAAATGTTGTTCATTTACAACATTTTTAATATCTCTGTAGGAAATTATTTTGCCATTTGAAACGTGTAAAATGGAGGGTTTAAACAATGCACTACTTATTATTTGTTAACTTACATTTGAGTACCTCAATATTAAAAGGTACCTAAAAACCATTTACACTTTGTTCTAAACTTGATTGCAATTATGTTTACTATGTCAACTTCTACGTGGAAAATATAACTTTAAAATATCTAAATTATATTTTCCATATAGAAACTATCAAAGCGAATGCAGTTGCTCTCGAATTAATTAAAAAAAAAAAAAACAGCTTAAATGGTCGTTAGGTACCTTGTAGTGTTGAGGTACTCATTTATACAATATTTTCTTTCTTTGAAAGTAAGATCAACATTTTTAAGCCGACTGGACTTAACATTAATGTTTATACGAAAGACAAATTATATTACTATGTAACTATTGAATAAATAATGTTGATACATTTTCTAAACAAGGGTTTTTTTTACACTAATGTTATTTAATAATATCACATATTTCCAAAATTAAATTAATAACCGTACTACTTGACAAGATATCTGCTGAAATGTGAACAGGCAAACAGAATAGCGGGTGCACCGCCCCCTGCGCAAAAAACTTTCTTAATGGACTGCACTGCAAACCCGTTACCTTACTTTGGCGGACTTTACTTTTCTGTGCGCGGTCTGGAGTGCTATTTAAGATTTACATACTTTCTGACTTTTGTTGGATATCTTCGAACACAATTTAATTTGTCTTTAAATACAGTCATAGCTTAAATTGTTGATCCGTTTTCGAAGAGCCCTTTTCTGGATTTATTCACGTTTGTACAGCGATGATGTATATAACAGCGATGAACTAATATACGTATAGATTATCATTCGTTGAGTTAGCCGATTAAACTTGAGACTGATTCAAATTTAAGCTACGTAGTTGTCATCGGACTTCAAGCTTTCCATTTGAGTACACGCAGTATTTAAGAAACTCCCACTAAACTAAACTCTTTGAAGGAAGCAACGTTTCCTCAGTGTCAGGCTAGTCTAGAAACTGTACCTATCCAAATGCTGGATTGTTTGAACTTGTTTGCGGGTTGAAGAGGTAAATTATTGGTGTTGTAAAGATGCGCTGGATATAAAATAAAACAACGCATAGTTTTTGTGTTATTTTATTTGAACGAAGTACATAAGGTAAGGTTTGGTCTATTTTGGCTAAGATAAATATAAATTGCAATAAATTTCTTGTCATTTTGTCTTTAGATGTTCGAAGGAAGCCAAAATTATGAAATTATTCTTCTCGGTCAAAGGATCATAATTTTTTACTGCGTATTTATTGAGCTACAAAATACAGGATTTTAGCGCTTTGAGACGAAACAAGTTATTAATTTCCCGTCTCAATTTTCAGATCAAAGTTTTTAACAAATGAAATTATTGTGATTTGGACTGTTTGTTTGTTTTTTTTATGTATATTATAATGTGATAGGAATTATAACAGTGTTTGAGCTCCGTGTGGCTCAGGACTGCGGTTGGTTTGTTCACAGTCAGAATTCTTTAGTTGAGATGTGTTGTTACAATCAAGTGTCGATAGAGGTAGAGGAGTTCCAAGTGGGGAGGAAGTTTGCTTCTAGAAAGGATGTATTAAAAACACTTTTATACCATCAATAAATTGATTGAAAATTTTACTTGTTCCTTTATTCATTTATTGTAAGCCCTTAACAACATTCTCGCACTTGCAACATTTTCTTTAAACAGAGTGCTTTGAGACAGAAAGACCTGCAGATGGTTGGGACTACACCTAGAAGAAAGGAACTCCAGTGAAAAATATGTCTTTAAAACAATATGTATATTCATACAGATCAGCAAACGCCGATTCTGAATATATAACTTTTATTTTATGTAGAATTTATAAATCTAAAAATCGTTACCTAAATGGAATAAAAAACCATCTCATAAAAACACCATGTTATGTTGGTACCATTGCTTCTGATGTCACATGAGTACTGCAATGTTCCCCTTTCATGGGTGATGTACTCATATTGTGTAGGCCACACTACACAATGGATGATAAAGCAATATTTTTTGATTAGAAGTCGAGTCCTTAAACCAATACTACGGTATTAACATTTTACAGCCACTTAATTTTTAGGTTAATGACAAAATTATTTGATCGGCATGAGCACAGTAACATTATCAAATAAGTATACAATATGGTAGAGGAGTCGTTCCGGCCGGACCGAGTGCAATTTTGACGGCCTCCATGGTCGAGGGGCAAGGCTCTCGACTACGAATCCGAAGGTCGCGGGTTCAAATCATGTTGGGTGCAAGTAAATTTTATTTAATTAATTTGTGCTGTTTCACAAAAGATTAATTTAAAATAATATATAGTATATTTAGGCATGTTCCAGAGTGAAAGATACTCTAAGTATTGCCCTGGTGAAAGACCACCATTCAGAATTGAAACGTTGCTTGAAATGGCTTTTAGCCGTGTTTGGTGACCAGATCTGAATAGCCAGGTATTTCCCCACCTTCCTCTTCCCCTTCCCAATACCTTCAGCCTCACAACATTTCCCAATTGGGGATTCCATAGTCTCACTCGCTCCAGATGGTTGGGAGCAGTTGAGACTCTTGTGCGGTATTCATGTAAAAAAAAAATGAGTCCGATTCTGAAGACGGTGAACTGCAAATCTGAATTCACTCGTTCCAGACTCACTCAAGGAACGACTAAGGTTTTGGATTGGAGTCAGAAACGAAAAGCGACCCTATTCAATAGTGTAATATGAACGATTTTTGCTTCTAGAATCAGAAATGCTCGGAGTAGTCGGAGACAGAAACAAAAAGAGACCGTATTCAAAGGCACAATATGTTTTTCCTTCGGAATCAGAGGCACTACAGAAACGGCAAAATGATGACTCCTGTCGTTCCACCGGATTTGACGGATCCGGGAGGACCGAAAGTAACGAAGGACCGAGTCCGTGTGGCTGAACTCAGAACACAGTTCGTAAATTAAGTGAAATGACCTACCTCAAATTCAGAGTCACTGACAGGAGGACTAAAAATTAAAAAAAAGGAATAAAAACAGACTAAAGGTTTTCTGAGCAAGTTTAAAAAAAATCCGCCTTCCCCGGCGGATTTTTTTTAAACTTGCTCTGAAAACCGCCCATTGGTTCTTTTCATACATTTTAATAGATTTTCCATGAAATATATTTTTAATAAATTATAGGTATCGAAAATTCATAAAATAAATATTATGTAACCTGCAAATGACCGCTGCTTTTTTGCTCATTAATGAAAAAATACTAAAGAGGCAATCAGGTATGTACTAACAGTTATGTCTCGAATGTATACAAAATCGACTACCCTCTATCGAATCGTTTATTCTGACTACTCGTGTGACGTCACACCCAACAAGTCACAGATTTTGTGCGTTTTGAAAAATTGAAACTAACAATTATTGTAAATATGAAAATGAACTTTAATATATTTTTTTTTAAATACTAGTATTTGAGTTAGAATGACAATATTAATTAAATTGAAAAGTTACCAGCTGTTAACATTTCAATTGATCAATCTGAGGTACTGATCAGCTGAGTGTATTGTTGAACAAAGATCTGTTCGCCTGTTTCCAAACATTTTTATCATTTATCACCCTAACGGTGCCCACCCACTTTTGTAGATAATAAAATTACATCAAAGTGAAAACATTCAATGTTAAATTAACACAGAGGAGCGTTTTATTATTTTTTTCCATAACTCCATACAAAAAAATTCCCTCAGGTCCTATGTCACCCTTGGGGATGCTGTGTGTAGGGTTTTTTAAGGAGATGAATTTCTGTGAAGAAAAAAAGGTATGAGAGTAGGAATCTGGGGGTCAGTGTGTCCAGGATTAATGGACGTATGAATCCATCCCTCCCGCTGCAGTGCAGGGCGGGTCAGGAGAGTCCGGCTGGAGAGGTCCAAAGGGTCTCTCCATACGACCAAGACCTGGACAAACGTCACCCCATGCACCCCTGTTAAGTCACCAAACCTAGCAAACCACTTGGGGTGACAAATAGTTCCTGGGGCGGCGGTACCCTTACCTGTCTCCCAAATTGGATTGTTCATTCATATTATGAATACACATCATTTGTTTTAAATACTGTAATACATAAATCAACATTTTATATTTTACAAATGTATGTAGCTTGACTTTTGCTAATCCCTCGAAAGCACATTTGATCTTTCTGCTTTTCCTCCGTGGGTCGCGGACAACAAAAACAAGCCAAAACGCAGCTTATAATAAGTAGAATAAGTTAGATTCTCTTTAGTTTTATTTGAATGGCAAACCGAATGACGTTCAACATTTTTCTGTCATTTTTCAATCTGTTAACACTTTATATAACTAGTCCTTTGTTGAGCTTAATCCAGTTATTGGCTATCCTAACTTGATCGAGAGTTGCATTGGAAGAGCGTAATTGTGCATTTGAGCAGCGTTGAGGCAAAATTTCAGCTCAACAGTTGCTCGGTAGGATATATCATCTTTGGGGTTGCTGTGTGGAGGGTATTTTAGAGGACGGGAAGGAGTGAACTTGGGTCTTGAAGAGACTCGTGTTATAGGAGGGAGGAAACACAGAGGCCGGCAGATCATTCCACGGCCGAGCTACTCGTAGAAGCGACCCGTTCTCATGTGATAAATGTCAACCGTGTGCAAATGTGGGGCGCACGTTTGGCGTGTTTCCCGACTATGCACCGGTGCCGAAGGGATGAATGACGCTAGTTCCTCAGAGCATCTTCCATTAAAATACCGGTAGAACAAGGACAGCATTCCCACTTGCAATCTGTGCTCCCAAGATTGCAGTCTGTTTGTTAAGATAGGCGAATTTATCAAATGGACTGCCCATTTCTGCAGTCAAGGGTTTTTTCAGGTATTTTGGGGGTCCCGACCAGAGGTGGCTGCCAAATTCTACAGTGGAGCGCACTTGCGATTTGTACAGGGTCAGCAGTTGTGTACTATTAAAGTATCTGCGGGCTCTGTACAATACGCCCACTTTCTGAGAGGCTAACTTTACTCTGGCTTCGATGGAGCCCCCATACCTGAGCTGGTCACTAAAGGTTACACCAAGCATATCAATGGAGGGCTTGTTGGGAAGATTGCCTCCATTAAAGGAGACTAGATTGTCATTTCGACCCCTTTTAGACGTAATCAGACATGATTGGGTCTTTGAAACATTAAATTCGACGAGGTTATTCTTACCCCAAGAGGAGACCCTCTCAAGGTAACCGTCCATTCTCTGTTTCAAAGCTCAATCGTGTGATTAAGTCTTAAAACATTTTATTGATTGTTTTAATTAAGAAACCTTTATAAAATTGTATGATATGGTATAATATTTTAATTATTTCATCAGAAGTCAGATCTAATATAAATTATTTTCATTCTTACTCTAAATATTAAAACAATATTCAAATTTATTTCAGAAGCATTCTTGTATACAATATGTATATTTTGTCAATATTTTTATAATGTGTTACTTCTTTATTTACTGTGAAAGTAAACTTAGTATACTATCAGTTGAACAAAGAAATTATATTTAAATAAGTCACTGGTGGTCACTTTGGTGGTTCCAGAATATTGTTAATTCGAGTCGATTTCACTGAAGTCAATTACTATTTTCCCGTTCGTCGGTTTGTACTGCCTGAAAATAAAACAAACATAATTTTTATTTCTTAGTTACATTGTGGGTTTGTTACTTTATTTAATTTATTTAAACTGTTGACCAGTTTCAAATAAAGACCTAAAATTAGATCTAAGTATTGGAAACCAGGAAATCTCTGAATAATAATTACAAAATTATCAATAACAAATTAAATATAACAAACAGTCGAACTTGGTTATAACGAGCACAAATAAATAAATCTACTCCTCATAGCCGTTACTCGTTAACAGTTTTTTTTAATCGTATGTACCTACCTACCCCTACTATCAATATTTTCAAAATACTATAATAACAATATTAAAAAAATATACACTTTCATTGATAAAATTTATAAAAAATGATTGTTTTAAAGAATTGGCTTCAACGCTTCTCAACTTCCTCCTCAAAACATTCAACGCATTATAAACCTTATCACCTGGTTCGAGACTTCCAAAAACATTATTATCAATTGCCGCGCGTATTGTTTCGGTTTTCCCTCACTTGTCGTAAATTTTACTTCGTCATAAATCAGTGCTGCTCACCTGCAGCCCAATTTGTGCGATCCACATGCCAATTTCATACAGCTCACTTGACTATAGAGAAAAATCAAAATGTTTGTGGTGAGAATTTTTTTTATTGAATTTTTGTTAATCCATACTGCATGTCCCAAATGGAACAAAATTCAAATAATCAGTTTACACTACACGAAAATCACAAAATCCCCAGAAATTTGAAAATATGAATTTCGCTCTGAACAAAAAAAAAGGCAAATTATATGTCACGAGCCGCGATTGATAATTAGGTGAAGCGGCCCCTCGGCTAAAAAGGTTGTGCATCACTGTTATAAACTTACCTTATGTAGGGATGTAGGTACTCGTACATTTTGATTGATTTTTAAAACAAAATTGACAAGTAGTAATACAAAAGGTGTAAAAAAGGAATAAAATTGCAAAGCCCAATTTTTGCAGATTTTATGACAATTTTACATAGTGCCCTATGTATAGGAATGTTTCATATTGCCGACAATATTACCTAGGTAATACAATAATAATATTAATCCGTCCCTACCAGGATTTACGGAAATTCCAGCGCAAATCATAGCTACACTATGCCGCCACCTCTGTCTGTTTTTACTTCTTCGGAAATTGATTTTTTCAAATTTTTCGATCTATGTATGATCTAGAAATTATGTTGACAAAATTATTTATACGGTATATCGGTGAAGAATCCTCTTTATAACCGTCAACAATTGTATGAAAATAGACCAGAACCAAAATAACATTGGATAATTGCTCATTATAGCCGTGAACTCACTATTGCCGTACATTATAACAAAGTTCGACTATATTATTATTTCCAGTTTTTTTTTTAAAAGATATCCATAACTAACAATATTGTTTATTTGATAATAACAGAAGTGGGTACGCAAGTACTAAAAAACGTAATTTTAAAAAATTTTATAATCTGTATAGTTTCTTTGTTATTTAATACCTCCCTAATTGAGAAATACTCGTGTTTAGAGAGGGAGTAGCTATTATAAGTTACGAATAATTTCGAGAATACTACTATGAATATAGGTATTCTGATGCCTATATACAATGGCAAAGATACTATTGAAATATATGTATAAATTGAAATATATGTATATAAACATACATACATTTTTTTTCAAATGTAAATACAATATACACTTAAAATTAGTTCATCATAAAAAATATTTTAAGTTTTTTTTTTAAATTTCATAATTTTTTCAGCTTGTATTTCTTTAGGGAGTTTGTTAAAGCATTTTATAGCTTATGGGTAATGGTGTCAAGCTGTTGTTGTATTAAGTTTAATGATTTTTATTTGTCCCGTGGTTCTTTTGTGTTCCATTCTTGATAGGTTCCCGGCAAACTGTTCTACTTCTTCCTCATACCCTTACCTATCCTTTCTACTTGTTCTGCTACTTCCCACTTTCACTTAATTACTTGTGTAACGAGATGAAACCGCACGGGCTCAAACACTGCTCTCACCCTAGATCCCTAATTCGTCACACAGCTTACAATATTCACCAATTAGTGGCTCGAACTCACCCTCCTACCAAAGAATGTACAGTGAGTGGTCGATAAAAGAGGGCACGCGACCTTGAACCACCAGAGATCCAGATCTAATCCTAGGCTCATTACCTGAAACTGATAGCGAGATGTGTAGTCCCCTTCAGTAACGTTGATGAGTATCTAGAGGAATTTTTACCTTTCGAACCTAGTCCGGAGTGAACGTGCCGTGTTTCCTTTTTACACGAGTTTAGTTAAATTTTTTCTATATACATAACTGTTATTATTATGTAATGTTACTTGTCTTACCTAATAAATTTAATTATAACCTATAAATTGTGATATACTCGTTCTTTTTGTATTTTTTGTTAGTTTAATTTTTGTCCTGACGAAGGAAAGGTTCTTACGAACCAATTAACAGCTTACTTAATCTAAACATAATACTGTTGGCCGTGGGAATCTTTCATCGTACGAGAAACCATCAGCGCTGTAACCCTTGGGCACCTCTAAGAAAAGACACCACCCCTGCTGGTCACCTGCTGTTTTCTTCCAGTTCCTTATGCCTAAGGCGACGGTGTTTGCCTCTACATCATCCAGCCATCTTATTTTTGACCTCCCAACATTCCGTCGTCCTTCAGGTTTATTAAATGAAACCCTCTTGGGCGGTTGGCTTTCTTCCATACTTGCTACGTGTCCTCCCAGCGTGTTTTATAAAACTTTTCATTGACGGCTCTTCAAATAGTTGGCTTAGATTGGCTGTATATAGTCGTATCCGAATAATAATGAATATTATATCTCACCAATATTTAATTCCGCACGAATCAAACATCCTCTTGGAGGCCATGGTTCCGCACTTGTGGGCGTGCTTGTCAGACATGTAGACCACCTCCCGGATCCCGGACTGGATGATGATTTTGGCGCACTCGTTGCACGGGAAGAGGCCCACGTAGATGGTGCAGTCCTTCACGTCGGCCGAGTTCTTGTTTAAAATCGCATTCATCTCGGCGTGGCAGACTGAAATGAAAGGACATTGTTGATTATTCGTTAAAAGAAGTCAGAATGGAGTGTATACAGCACTCAATTTGTTAAAGTGACTATCAAACTCTTTTTGAGTCTGTCTCTGGGAAAAGGTCTATTCACATCTACCAGCACCGCACAGAGCAGAACAGTGCAGTACAGGCACAACAACAAGAGTTACATACATTATCTATGAACACATTCATATTACAGCATACGTAAGTGTAACATATCCGCACATGCATGGGCCAGCACTGGTCGAGATTGTCAGCTTAGGTTAGGTTAGGTTAGGTTAGGTTAGGTTAGGTTAGGTTAGGTTAGGTTAGGTTAGGTTAGGTTAGGTTAGGTTAGATTAGGTTAGATTAGGTTAGATTAGGTTAGATTAGGTTAGATTAGGTTAG
This sequence comes from Halesus radiatus, assembly GCA_022606495.2. Taxonomy (NCBI): domain Eukaryota; kingdom Metazoa; phylum Arthropoda; class Insecta; order Trichoptera; family Limnephilidae; genus Halesus; species Halesus radiatus. The sequence goes on from JAHDVE020012119.1 coordinate 120,097, forward strand.
ATTAGGTTAGATTAGGTTAGGTTAGGTTAGCTTAGGTTAGGTTAGGTTAGCTTAGGTTAGGTTAGGTTAGCTTAGGTTAGGTTAGGTTAGGTTAGGTTAGGTTAGGTTAGGTTAGGTTAGGTTAGATTAGGTTAGATTAGGTTAGATTAGGTTAGATTAGGTTAGATTAGGTTAGATTAGGTTAGATTAGGTTAGATTAGGTTAGATTAGGTTAGATTAGGTTAGATTAGGTTAGATTAGGTTAGATTAGGTTAGATTAGGTTAGATTAGGTTAGGTTAGGTTAGCTTAGGTTAGGTTAGGTTAGCTTAGGTTAGGTTAGGTTAGCTTAGGTTAGGTTAGGTTAGCTTAGGTTAGGTTAGATTAGGTTTTCGGGCAATTTTTTTTTTCTTCGTACTTTTAATTACTTCTTATTCCCTTTTAAAGAGTGTGCTGATTCATACGTGTGTTGATTTATGATGAAATTGTTTATTCATGTGTGTCGATTTATCATGAAACCATATATTCATACGTGTGTTGATTTATCATGAAACCGTTTATACATATGTGTGTTGATTTATCATGAAACCGCTTATTTTGTGCTCACAGATGTAGCATTTGTGATTTGATCATTCCTTACAAATGTAATTTAGAATTATAAATCCATAATATCAAAAAAACACCCACGACGGGAGCTGGTAGAACTATTAACAGGACACTGCTGCCTTAGGAGACATGGCTGTTGGGAGTGGAAAGCACCAATAGCTATAGGAAATGTGAAGAGGATGAAGAAACACCGACACATCTATAGCACCAATGTCCCGCCTTAATGGGAAGAAGGCTCAAATACCCCAGACACATTTTGGAACCAGGCGACATCACCTAACCCTCAATGACAACACTTGTGAATTTGATCAAAGGGAATGGGCTCTGTCCGAGCAATAAGGCAAATGGGAATATGACTTAAGTGCTTACAGGAGATATGCAGACTGTCTCCGTAATAATATTAGAAGTTTGTCTTACCGTACACATATTTGCTGTCGTAATCCGAGGGGGTTTCCTTGCACCAAGGATACTCATCATCATGGCATCCACTGGGCATTCCGTTGTAGCCGATTCCAACTATTTTATTTTCCTTGTTCACAACGCAAGCCCCGACCTGTGAACAGGGATCCTTGCTCCGCTTGGCAGCCAGAAAAGCTGTTGCCATGAAATATTCTGCCCATTCCAAGTAATTTTCCCTTTTCTTTAGTAATGTATTGGGATTGGGTTCATCTGAACTAAAAACATTAAAGTTTTACAATTCAGACACATTATTAATATTCGTTTTAACTGAATTTCAACAAGAAATGGTAATCTTTTACATTAGTATAGCATTCTTAGGTTTTTTTTTTTAAATAATAATTCGATTGAACTTAATTACAAGAAACAACTATTTTAGTTTGGGGAGGCACCAAATGTTTTTTTTTCTTTCTTCATAACCCAGACTGTGAGCCTACGTAATAGCTTATAGGTTCAACTAAGAAGAGTTTGGGTAGCTTAAAAATAAGAAAAATGGTTATATGAGGTCATAGGGTTAGTAAACAGCACCTACGCCCGTATTTTTATTTATTTAAAAGCCAAACTATGAAACATAGAACCAATTTGGTGTATAGTCGGGAAACACGCCAAATGCGCGCCTAATATTTGCACACGGTTGACATTTGTCACATGAGAACGGGTCGCTTCTACGACTCAATCTTGTGTTCAGCAGCTCGGCTGTGGAATGATCTGCCGGCCTCTGTGATTCCTCCCTCCTACAAAATGCGTCTCAGCAAGACCCAGGTTCACTCTTTCCTATCCTCTAAATCTAAAAGACCCTCGGCACAGCATCCTCCAAAGATGACATAGGCCTTGAGGGAAATAATTTCCCTCAAGGCCTCCTGTGCGGAGTTACTGTAAAATTTTTTTATTTTTATAGGTTCTTAGTTGGTGTCTCCCCCAACTGAAATAGTTGTATTAAATATGCATATAAGTATGTATTTTTCTTGTTAATATTTTGGTAAAATTTAAAAATTCCGTATGATTTTTTTTTCTTTTTTCTTTAAAACCAAACTAAGAACTTAATAACCTATTTTAAATATAATACAGTATACAAATAAAATAGGTTATTAGATTCTTAGTTTAGGTTTTTATCGTAAATAAAAAAAAAAACCCAACCTAAAAGCCATACAAAAACATGAAACTTTACAAAGCTTGAAATTAATTAAAATGCGTGATTTTGCTTCTCCGGTGACTGAAATGGTTGTTCCTTATAGTAATTAAACAAAAAGTGTATTTCGTCAATTTTGTGCGTATTGAGAAATATGTGCTTATATGTACAATTAAAATATGTTATTAGGTTCATAGTTTGGGTTTAAAGAAAAAAACTTTTCTAAAAAACGAGTCTAAATTGTAAAACTTTACTATTAACGAATTCTCAACATTTATTCTAAATAAAAAACTCCGCATGTTTCTCTTTTCATAAGTTTTGGAAATGAACATTGATTGTTATTACCCGTTTAAACACAATTTGTGGAAACCGTTCATCTTGCTATATTATAATAACCGCTTCGTTGAACTATTTTATTTCCCAGTAGCTAAGCTGGCTAGAGTGGCTAGATCGAATACAAAACATAACCAATATGAAATTGGTGAACTGACAAACCAAACGTCATAATAACTTTTCCCGCGTTAGCACGAATCCAGTGTTGCCATATTAGAAAAAAAGTTGCCAGATGTGAAAAAATCGGTGGGTTTCTTCACGGGGCTAGTTGTTAACCGTGATTATGTCAAAAAATTTCCATACAAATTCCTCAGATTCAGAATTCCACCACGAATCAAACAAAATCGATTTTTTCACCGTCGACTATCTACTAAAACCGTGAGGTTTTTATTGCGTAGAAAACATTGCCTCAACAAATTTCGGTGTAAATAAATTAAAGTAGGTTTTACACGATTCTGTTTTTCATACCCAATCCTCAGATGGAAACCATATTGGGACGCGTATTTATAAAACCTATATAGTTTAAGTAAGGCGAGGACTGAAATAAAGTAGCTTTCGTAAGAGCCAAATTACTTATAAAACCTATACTGTCACAGACACGGTGAGAATTGTTTATAATAGAGTACCTTTCGTTTGTGCAAAATCATCAAAGTATAATATAGTCTATTAGAGTACAAAAATTTACTGAAATCGCTTAGACAAAGATAGAAAAGTGTAGTTTAATACAGTGTAGTAATTAGTTATCGTTACTATAGTTTCCTATTCCCACTAACTATCCTACCCAACTATCCATCATGTCGTTTAGCTACAAGACTGGCAGATAGGATGTACCGTCAAACAACTCGGTCTTGACATAACTATTCGCAATAACGACACACCATATTATAATGTATGTGGTTACACTTACATTAAAACGAACAAAAACATAAATAAAAACAGTGGTATCGATACACTCGTAAATAATAAAAACAATATTGTTACAATTACAGAACACAATAAATTAAATGAGTAAACTTAACTAACTGCATAGAAATTTATAATTACTAATTTAGACTCAAATAACAAAGTTATCTCAATATACTTAGATTTATGCAAAGCTTTCGATACAATTTCATATGAAATACTTTTTAATAAACTCATAAATCTCGGAATTACTGGAAATGAACTAAATAGGCTCAAAATCTTCATGACGGATAAAACTCAACAAGTAATTTGGTTGGCAAAAAAGTGATCCACTATCGAACCAGTTCGGAGTGCTTCAGGGTAGCGTCCTAGACCCTTTAATATTCTGCATATACATCAATGGTCTTTGTGATTTAAAATTTGATGGCAATATTGTGACATTTGTTGACGATACCATAATAATTTGTGAAGCCGATTCCTGGAAAAAAAGTATACGTTAAGGCTGAGAGAAAATTTGCTATCGTCAAACATTGGCTCAACAATAACGAACTAACACTAAATACAAATAAGCTAAAAGGCAGCCTCCTCCAATCTTCGAAATAAAACCACATGATTGTTCACAAATAAATTCAATTTGCCAATGCGAAAAAATCGAAAATGTAAAAAATATATATATATTTAGGAATCATAATTGACGCAAACCTACCCTGGACTAACTAAATTGACTATATTACAACCAAACTAAAAAAAAAATATTTCTCTTAAAAAGCATTAAGAAGATCTTCTCACGACCAAAATATTAGTAAAAGCACAAAAGACAAAAATTAAAATTATTCTTCAATTACTATTCTTTACAAATTCTGCTGAAATTTTTAAGCCTTTAGACGTTATGACAATTAAACAACTTTATGCTAAATTTGCATTCCTTAATCTCTTCAAAAATCTAATTGTTACATTCCCCTACAATCACAATCAATTATTTTAACAGAATCTTCAAAAAAATACACCCTTAATATCCCATTAAAATATACCACCCACGGACAAAGGCATTTTAAATAACATGCAATTAAACTATATAAGCACATGCCTCCACATCTTTAAAACAAATAAGAGAGAATACAGCAGCACATTTAAAAAACTTAATATCTCGATCTGAATAAAATCAAAAGGAACAGATTTTTTCCATAACTCAATTACACCAAATCAAACATAACAACATTTACATTAAATGTAAATAATTAATTTAAATTTTTGTCTTTTTTTTAACATAATTGTATGATCATACTATATCATAAATACGTTAACACCTCAGTACAGGTTCTCCTAGTGAGGCCTTCACGATACGCTATTATATATTAATCATTTACAGTACATATGCATCATTCTGTATAATAATTGCTTATATTATAAAAATTGTCTGTAAATAAATAGAAATGAATAAATAAATAAGAAATCCAAATCAATCAGAATAACTTAAATTATTATTTATTAGTAATCCATAGAACTCGTGAATCTAATGCAAATTTATTTATCGAAGAAATGCGAAACATAACGCTAGAAATCAAAAATAATACTTGTATAATTACTAATGACCGACTGAAACAAGATTTTCAACCGACACCAACACCTAAATTTCGGCACTGTTCTAGTTTTGGCCGAAACCAATAAATAAGTTATTAACTGAAATTAGACGTCTTTATTGATACGTCTGATGACGGATGTCAGACGGAACATAAGTGATAAGTGGGCAGCTGATCCCAATCTGTGGAGAGGTGGGGGAGGGGGGGGGTATGGCAGATTGGGTATTAACCACTAGCCCAGTCCTGCTGGAATAAAATCTATATATATATATATAAATGAATGTTTGTTTGTCTGTCGGTCTTCCAATTTCTCGAAAATTACTTGACCGGTTTCGCTGAAAATATCACAGTTTGTTCTTATTAGTGCCGGAAAGCTTTAGAGAGTAGTTCGAATGAAATCCAATATGTAAAACTCTCGCTATAACGTTTTGAAATTAGTATGAAAGACATTGAATCCGCCATGTTGTATTGAGGTTAGCCCATAGATATACCACTCTGGTTAGCCACAGATTACATATTCAAAAGAAGAAGATTTGTTTGGGTAGAATAATATCTTCGAAATGGAAAACACAAATGGGTACCTACTCAAGAACTTTTTTATTTCGATACGTTTTGAAAAAATAAATGTTTGGACAGAAATAGTTTTTTTTAATTGTTTCTTTGTTTAGATATAGTAATAGTCGCCATAAGGCATTACTTTAGTCGTCAAATAAATTATGGCACCTAAACGACAAGCAAGAATTCACAACTTTATCAAAAAATAAATAAAATCATATTGGTATAATATTTTATTAATTATTTCGTAAAGGTACAGTTCTAAAATGAATTGGCAACTATTGTTAAGGAACTCTGAATATTATGACAATATGTACATATTATATATTTGTTTTGGATGCGATACAGCATCAAATATGTTACTTTGAAAACAAGCTTCACTATCTCACATTATTATTAGAGCAACTACGTTAGATTTTATGATGTTACTAATAATTATAAAATTTCATCTAAATAAGCCACTATTTGGAAGTCGCGGAATCTTGCTAGATTTCGTTGAAGTCAATAACGATTGTCTCGTTCTTCGGTTTGTGTTGCCTGAAAAGAAAAAAACAAATTAATAATAGTTCTTTGTTACATCAAGCTAAAGAGTGAATTATTTGCAGCTCAGTGCTTGCATGTGTAGATATTACACCATGGTACATATGACAATGTTTGTAGCGTTATTAAAACAATTTAAGGCGATACAATGTGAAGTAATGCAAAATCGTGTGTTTTCGGTTTGAGAATTTGTTGGCCTAGAAATATCATAGACAATTGAATTAAATACTGCAAGTAGATCACACCTTGGCCTTTCATTTAACCGTCCATTTTTTTTAGTATGTCTTTTTATAAGCTTAGAAAAAAATAAAGTATGAGACATTAAAAAAATGTTTAAAGCGCAAAATCTCCTACTCATGAACTCTTTTTCCCACATTTTCGTATTGTTCATTGTGATAAATTAAGTTTTTTATAATATGACAGTAAAACATTTTAATAATTATATCAGAGCTTTACAGAATAGAATAAAACACGCATTTTGGTGATGTTTTTTTTGCCGAAATCGAAACATGCGGCCGATGTACAGCGGGATTTTCAACCTTGTCGCCACCTGCATAAGGAGCGAGTGATTTTGTTAAAAATTTTGCTGGTGGATGGCCTTAAAAACTTTTTATTTTTTGACCTGTCCGGTTTCATCTTACCGCGGCTACCTTCAGACTGGTACAATTTTTTCTTACAACTTTAGTATACATACAATTTTTTGGTATCAAGGTTGGAAAACTATGATTTCATATAAATTTTGTTAATCAGTATTGCCATATCCCGATTTTACATACCGTAGGGTTTAAGATATTTTTTCTATTAATATTAATGAGTTCCATTTTGTTTTCAAAGAGGTGATTTTATAATGCATTTGTATATTGAGTTATTATTAGGTTTTCCCATATTTTTACTATGTCGTGTTTCACAACTGATTTTCCTAAGTATTTGGTTATTGAGGCATATTTGTGTTTTATTGGTTTATTTACTATGCCTTTATGGAATACCTTAATTCTTTTGCGGCCAAAAAGTCCCGGAATGATCCAGAAAGCGGATGTGTGAAAGTAATAAAATCGAAAGATGGAAAAATGGTAACGAATGAGAAAGAAATAAAAGGGAGATGGATGAAATTCTTTGAAAGAATTTTTTGAAAGCAACCCGACTGATAGTGATTCCAGTGGCGAATCAGGTAGGAATGACGATGGGATGAATGTTACCAAAATCAGAATGAATGAAATAAAAAGATCGATTAAATGTATGAAGAATGGTAAAGCTGCTGGTTTCGACAACATTGCTGCTGAATACTTAGCCGTATAATTCTCACATGGTTATGCAAACTTTTTAACCAGTCTTTAGAGTGGGGTTACACGCCATTAGATTGGAGGAGTGCTGTAATCATGCCTCTATGCACAGATAAAGGGTCACGTAGGGAATGTGGAAATCACAGGGCTATTAGGCCTGTTTAGTTCAGCTGGAAAGCTGTATGGTAGGATATTGATTGAAAGGATACAAACGAAAACAAAATATAAGATATGGAATGTGCATTTATGAGTGGAAGGGGGTGCATGGATCAGATTTTCTCGTTGCGTATGCTCATAGAGAAGTTTCTGGCAAAAAAAAAGAAACTTTGTCGTACCCTTTTTCGAAATCTGTATAAATCACATCAACATGTACCAAATTTTCAAACGATTTATTGATACAGGTAGTGAGATTCATACTATTAAAAGTTTTTCGTATGCCGATAAAACGGCTATTATAGAAAAGGTATTATTGCGAATTGTGATGTTAACGGGGAGAGGGACGTCGGAGAGTTATTATTTATAATGATAATATTATTACGCAATACGATAAACATGATGTTTTTTAAGAGAAAAATATTTATTAGGTTTTTTTTTAATTTTCACCGGCTTAGCATTTATCAAAATAAAATCAGAAATATTACACATTTCTGACCGTTCTACGCATGTTTCACAAAAACATTTAAAAAGTTGAATATCTTTAAAGAATGCTGTGAAGGTTTTTCTTTAACATGTCAATGAGATAAATTTTAAAGAAAGAACAGTGTGCAGTTTAAATTTTTCAAAAACACTACGTAACTTAAAGGTTTATTTTTTAATTAATACGGATTATAAATCTTTGGTTAAGTTTATTTACAAAATCGTACGAGAAGGGATTAAAAATATTTTTCTCGACTTTAAAAATCATATTCATATTTTAAATATTTTGTAAAGCATACATACAATAGGACGGTCAGAAAAAGTAATATTTCCAATTAGATTTTGATAAATGCTAAGCCTATGCAAATTAATAAAATATTTTAAAGATGTTCTTTAGAGGTTGTATTAGACAATTTTAATATCATTTGAGTATGATAAAAGGAATATAATTTGAGCTGTCGGAGTATTTAACTTTCGGCTTGTGAAAAACAGTAACATTGACTTTATGGCTAATTTCATGAATTTGTATTGGTAAAGAATTATATGATAACGAAGCGAGGTAAGATCAAGATTGGGTATATTCAAACGCTAATTTAAATTAATCTGCGAAACCTGCCACGATCTCAAAATGCACACCACATTTGTTGTCATTGAAATTCGTGTGATTACATTTGTGATAGATCGTTCCTATCGTTTATCGTGCCTATATGGAATGCACGCATTGTTAGTGCAGACTTAAAAACATTAATAATTAATCCTAAGACTTATCAGTGGCGTGCATTCCTCGATGTCCAAAGGTAGGGTGTGGGTTATTTTAAAAGTTCGGGTATGAATTTATTGCGAATGGATTATTTATAATGTCTTTTTAAATTTAATCTTCCGCTGATTGTTGTCGCTAACTGATTCAAAATGAGCGTATAAGCTGTCGATCTATTTGTTATGCGGGGTATGATAATTTAAAGATTCAGGCCGATTAGGTTTCCTTGAAATTATTTATCTTTTAAATAATCAAACATAACAATTATTATTATATCCTCGGTATGCACTATTTCAAGAGTGTTATAATCGGTATTTACACAAGGCCAGGATAGCGAGGGAATTTTAAAGTCCCCAACAATCAAATCACGTTCGTTCGCTTTACTTTCAAAACAAACTTTTTGACGCCTTTCTGAGAGAAGATCGAATGAATGTAAATCGGTGTAGGTAGGCAAATAAAGGACAAAGATATTAATGATAGATTTATCAAACTCAGGTCCAAATGACACCCAACGATATTCAACAGCTGTTTTCCGTAAGTTATTTTTCAAAGAAGGTTTGAATTATTTATTAACGTGTATTAATATTATATTCCTCCACCAACATTTTCCATTAAAATACCGATAGAACAAGGACAGTATTCCCACCTGACGTCTGCGCTCCAAAGATTGTAATCCGTTTGTTATCATCAATCTTAATTAAAGGAAATTTTATGCAAATTAATTCAGCACTGAATAATCTTTTTCCTAAGTTTTTTGTTGTTTGTACTTTTTTTTCTTATTTTTTGCTATAACTCGAATTCCATTTTTTTGTTGTTGACAAACCTCAGATTCGTAATCAGCACCCCCAAAAACATAAATGAGCAAAAGATACCTCAGAATTTGTTTCAACAAACTTTCTAATGATCGGACTATTAGGGGCATCGACGCTATGACGGTCCTCCGTGGCCGAGGTGTAAGGCTCTCGACTACGAATCCGAAGGTCGTGGGTTCAAATCCCGGCGTACGCAAGTAAATTTTATGTAATTAATTTGTGCTGTTTCACAATTAATTCTTTTAAAAATAATACACAGTATATTTGCGCACGTTTCAGAGTGAAAGATACTCTCAGTATCGCCCTGGTGAAAGACCACCATTCAGAATTGAAACGTTGCTTGAAATGGCTTTTAGCCGTGTTTGGTGACCAGATCTGAATAGCCAGGTATTTCCCCACCATCCTCTTCCCTTTCTCCTTCCCCTCCCCAATACCTTCAGTCTCATAACATTCCCCAATTGGGGATTCCATAGTCTCACTGGCTCCAGACGGTTGGGAGCAGTTGGGACTCTTGTGGGGTATTCAAATAAAAAAAATAAAAACTAATCTTGGAATATTTCCAATTTTGAGCCTGGTAAAAATCGTGATTTTCGTTCATATTACTTTTATTATTATTGCACTTTTTTTACGGCACCGTTTTGTAAATAATACCTCAGGGAAGCTAAACAATTCTTTTTTAATACCTCGATAGTTTTATCTGTATTCTAAATTATTGAAATGGCTTCATTTAATCCATTAGCCCGAACCCCGGCGCTGTTTCGCTAGTGGGTCGTGAGTTCCAAATCCAGATCCGCGAAAGCGTTTCGGTCTAGATTTGGTCGGACTAATAACGAAAAACGGACAAATAAGTGACATCTACGAAACAAATTTTAAATGATAATCGATCGATAAATAATTAAACTTTATTTTGTAGCATTGGCGATAATACGTTCGTTGAGTTAATTCCCTGATACTTACGTTTGAAGTTTGAAGCGGTCAGCCGTTGAATTGTATGTATTGGAATTTCAGGAAATGCAAAAAACGCAAATTAGCCCTCCAGGGATGAGCGCTGTGTGAACTATCATACTAAATTTAAATGTTTGTTATTAGAATGCATACGTTTATGCAGAAAAAAGAATTCGTACGATTGAAGATTGTTCTTTTTTGTAACATTATAAAAAGTAAAAAATTAAGAATAAATAATAATTGAAAGTGGTTTAATATCCACATTTACAAATATCCATTTTTATTTAATATTCATTAATCCAATACCAGTGGCAGTTCGTGATTTAAATCACTGGGAATCAACAAAAAGTATCGTTAAAATGGAATTCCACCATGAATCAACCGTTTCAAAATCAAAAAAAAAAAACTTTTATGTACTAAAACAATAGTAATAGCTTAATCATTGAAGAAGATAATATTAATACATCCCAAATGAACCACGAAACCGAAAAAACAACAGAAATTAAAAAGATTTCAGTCGCATCTGGGACTCGAACCCAGGACCTCTATCTATATATTTATAAAAATGGAGGATAATATTAACAAATCTTGAACATGATATCGGTGTAAATGGCGTAAATTGAACTGGTCTCATTAGCTAAGTTGGTTAAGCGGTTACCCCGGATAGGTAGAGGTCCTGGGTTCGAGTCCCAGATGCGACTGAAATCTTTTTAATTTCTGTTGTTTTTTCGGTTTCGTGGTTCATTTGGGTTGTGTTAATGTTATCTTCATCAATGATTCAAATATTACAATGAGGTTTACAAACTTCAATAAGTTATAAAAAATAAAATTGAATATTTCTTTCCAGACTTGTAAAATAAGTCAATAGATGTCTCATATAAATAAAAATCGGGTAGGTATATCCGAGACTCTATCCAGATTACAATTGAGTTCTGGATGAAACTTTGCAATCATCATAAGGATAGCAGCCAATAATATGGGATTTATAAAAATGGAGGATAATATTAACAAATCTTGAACATGAAGTATGATATCGGTGTAAATGGCGTAAATTGAACTGGTCTCATTAGCTAAGTTGGTTAAGCGGTTACCTCGGATAGGTAGAGGTCCTGGGTTCGAGTCCCAGATGCGACTGAAATCTTTTTCATTTCTGTTGTTTTTTCGGTTTCGTGGTTCATTTGGGTTGTGTTAATATTATCTTTTTCAATGATTAAAATATTACAATGAGGTTTACAAACTTCAATAAGTTATAAAAAATAAAATTCAATAGTAATAGCATTCACACAATAAAATAGAAAAAAAAACGGAAAAAAAATTAATGTAGAACTTCGGCTTTGGTATGCATTCTGACATATGGGGGAAAGAATAATAAAAACATATGTTTCCTTTCACCTTCACCCTCAATCTCTATCTCTTCCGCCACTCTTTACTAACCCCTAGCCACGCCCCCACCCCCACTGTGCCACTTATTATGTATGTTCTTCCATAATTTTGTAATATTGTTTAGTATACTCGTACACTTGCCCTGACGATGGAACGGTTGTTCCGAAACCGGTAGGCGTGTAAAATAAAAGTGGTTAAAACAAAGTTTGAGTGTTTCATTTGATTATAATGGATAACCACAAAGTGATAGCTTCATACAATAGTATAAATTGTAGTTTTTTTTACGATGGTATTCAACTAATATTTTGCTCAAATGTCGGTAATGTTACTATCAAATTGTGAAATTTGGAGTTTTTGAAAATTTTGAAGTAAAACTATAATTACTTATTTATTCATTTTGGTTCTTGGAAAGTAATTTAAAAAGGTACGTAAGTATCTTTGATGTTATTTGTGAAATTGAGATCTGTTGATACGGCAACTATTGCGAGATGATGGCTCAATAAAGAGGAATCGTCACACAGCTCAACTTGCGGTATGACTTTGCAAACAGTGTCAATGAAAAAGAAGAGAATGAAGACTACCGAAAAAAAAACAATATCCTATTGTGTACTCTTCAAAAGAAACGCCGAAGAATAAAAAAAAAATCTACCGAAATAGATAACTTTACAATTTACTTGTGTTTGTTTGTGGTTTTACTGACATTATGCTAGTGCTAAAAAAAAACATCATTAATTATTGCTCGATTTTGCTTGATAAAAATAAAAGAGGTTTTTTCATTACTTTTTATGAATTTTGTGTTAACCTATTTTTTTTTCACTAATGTCGCTTTTATCAGAGTTTTACACGGAAACGCACCGGGACCATGATTTTTATATTTGAATCGTTGCTACAGGGCAGGAGATGTAAACAATTAAATCTCGACCCCAAGCCAACTCAATGAAATTGGACGATTTTTCCCCGAATGTTATTTTTGTTTATTTATTATTGTGGATTTTTCACGTAAGCACATTGGGACTACATTTCTAATTTCAAAACCGAGATCGGTGCCATAGGTCCGGAGATGTGACCAATCCAATCTCGACCCCAAGCCTTGATCGGCAAAATTACACATTCTTTTCACGAATTTCACTATCGGCAGATATTTTCACGGACACGCATTGGGGATATAATTTTTATTACAAAATAGAAAGAAATGTTTGAATCGCTGCCATAGGGCCGGAGATCTGAGCAATCAAATCGATCTAGTTCGACCCTAAAGCAGGCAATGAATGTATTAATGGTAAAAATATTTTTTTTAAATAGGATATGGTCGCTGAGCGAACGGTCAAGTTTCAAATTTCAGGTATTGCGTTGGCATGCAACACCTCCATAGACATTTATTTATTTATTTACGGACCAATGTCCAATTGCACAAAATACATAACACGAAATGAAATAAACAAGAGCTACAGAAAAAGAATATCACATACATAATACAAGAACGAAGCAATGACAAAAGGAGAACAAAAATATGCATTTGAGAGAACATTCAAGTCGAAGCCTGAACATGGTTTTAATAGAGTCCATGATTTTAGACATTCTATATGATAATCTTAGAGTTCTAATTTCGTAAAGCCCTACAAAAGTAATTCAGACTGCTGTCAAAAATTTTAAGGCCCTGGCTTGAGTTAACAAATCTCGACATTCTGGACAGTAGAGAATAGTACCCATAATTAGTGTGAGTGTTTATTGAGGAAAAGCAATTCATTGTTTCTGAGTCTACGGCGAGGAATGTTGAACTGAATGAGTTGCAACAAAGGTGAGTCAAAAATATAATTAATTATTTTAAAAATGCAAATAAGATCAAAGTCTTTCCTACGCTTTTCTAATGTAAAAATGTGTATGGTTTGTTATTTCAATATAGGAGTAATTGCCTCTATCTCGCCCTAATCTCCATGCAATTCCACGTATTCTTATGTGCATCTGCGATGTTGTACAGATTCAATATGATGAATATGAACAGCATAGCAAGGAGACCAAATGACACTGGCATATTCAAGATGAGTACGAACTAGTGAGCAGTACAAAGTTTTTAGGGTATTTATATTTGAAATTGTAATTTTTTTTTAAGTTTTGATTTTGCTAGATTTTTTTTCTCTTTTGGCAGATGTTTAAGAAAAGCCAACAAATTTGACACAATTCCCATATTTCAGATCAATGGGTGGCTGAGACAATAACCATTAGGTTCGACCCCAACCGTTTGCGTCTCCTTTATATAAATTGAACTTTTGTCAAAAATGTCGCTTTTGTCAGATGAGCAAGTTGCAAAAGATATGGAGTGATAGGGGAAGAACGAAGATCACCAAGATGAGAAAGAGTCAGCGAAAGGAAGCGGATAGACGCCCTCGAAATGTATGCTGGAGGAAAATGCTCAGGATTCTATGGACAGCCAGGAGAACAAATATGTCAATTCTGAAAGAGCTTGGCATCCACAACAGGCTATCAACTGTCTGATCATATCCGTATATCGTATCAATTCTCAGATTCTTTGGACTGTCGCTCACCATACCGAGAACTCCAACCTGGAGAAGCTCACGGGCACTGCCAAAGTAGAAGGCAGGAGAAGTAGACAGGAAAGTCACAGATGCGTTGGAGTGACCAAATCTCGCAGGTGTTGTTCACCTTTGAACGGAATATAAATTCTTTTGTAATCAAATTATTATGATAAACAATCTTATTGATAAAATTAATACAGTGACCCGGAGAAACTTATTGAGACGTTTCATTTGTCAGTTGCACTTCTCCGCGGGTATTCGTTGGTATTGGATATATCTAATTAAACGAAGCAGTTTATCGTAATTAAACAGTAGAATGGCGAGTAACGATGATTTGCGTCCAGAAGGGTAATTATAATCAATGTTTACATTCTTCCGAAATGCTTTACTAAACTTGTGAAAATATAAAAATACGGGATGTTGTTTTATTAATGATAATTTTCACGCAAAATGGCAACAGTGTTAAATTAAAACAAAATCGAATTAGTTTATGTCAATTCTAAGGTGACCATCTTTGGTTTAACCCAGGACATATTTGTGAAAAATTTTCCAAAGTTTAATCTTTTTTATGGCTTTCCCGGATTTTTAGGATTTTTATTATTGATATTGCATAGGTTTATTGGAGTCCGATTCTGGGTCTACGATAGCTGGTTCTCGATTTAACGTCTCGAGTGGCCCGCATTCTGAAAACGTATGTATTGACGATTGAAAATTATTCAGTCATTGGATTTTCTGTGTTCTGTGTATATAGGTATCATAAAAGAAATGTCCACACTTGCATCGGATGGAAATTGGTCATTGCTCCGTTCCTTTTCATCTTTTTAAAATTCACGTGCGTAATTCATGCATTGTACCGACTTCATTTTTTTAAATTTAATTTTTTTAAATTTATTTATTTATTTTAAATTAAAGGCGTTTTAAAGACATGTTAATAATATAAACAAATATTATACGGAAAGATTTGACATGGTGTATAACAAATAATTTAAAAGTTGGAACATTTTATACTAGCAGCGACAAAGCTTGCCGTTTAGAAGCAGCTTCGTTGATGCTAAATAGGTAAATATTCGGAATGATTCTATTCAACAACAAGATTGCCTTCTCCACCGGCACAACCGTTGGCAAGTTGGTCCTGCAGGTTGGGAGATAGAACAGTCTATTCTGTCGGTGACGGAGATAACCATAGGTCACGTATCACACACGCTATTTATTCAACGAATATTACTATTAAATTGGATAAAAAGCTATCGTCAGATAATTTATTTATTTTTCAATTCCGCACAAGAGTCTCAACTGCTCCCAACCGTCTGGAACCAGTGAGACTATGGCATCACCAATTGGGGAATATTGTGAGGCTGAAGGTATTGGGGAGGGGAAGGAGAAGGGGAAGAGGAAGGTGGGGAAATTCCTGGCTATTCAGATCTGGCCACCAAAAACGGCTAAAAGCCATTTCAAGCAACGTTTCGATTCTGAATGGTGGTCTTTCACCAGGCGATACTGAGAGTATCTTCCACTCTGGAACGTGCACAACAGCACAAATTAATTAAATAAAATTTAATTGCGCACGCCGGGATTTGAAGCCGCGACCTTCGGATTCGTAGTCGAGAGCCTTACCCCTCGACCATGGAGGTCGTCATGTATAAATAATTTTAATTCAAATCAGCTCAAAATAAAGGAATTAGGAAGTCTAGCGTTTTCCGTGGTTGAGTGGTTTCGATCCTTACTACGAATCCAAAGGTCGCGGGTTCAAATCCCGGCGTGCGCAAGTAAATTTTATTCGATTAAATTGTTTATTATTGTAAGTAATACATTTGCGGCACGTTCTAGCTAATGGCTTTAGTCGTGTTTGGTGACCAAATCTGAATAGCCAGGTACTTCCCCACCTTTCTCTTCCCGGCTCCTTCCCATCCCCATACCCTTCAGCCTCACAACATACGCCAAGTGCATATACCATAATCTCACTTGCTCCTGTTAGCAGACCCCAGTTTAGTGGCGTGCAGCCCATAAAGGCTGAGAAACTGTGCCTACCTTAGGAAAATGGCTCAATAACTTTGAGAACTTTGATGTAATGCGTGAATTAAAAAAAATGAAAGACAATTGAATTAGATTATAACATACCGACATGCAACATTTACCCTCATTTGTTAACCTGGCCACAATCACCAACAGAAGACAATAACTCAATCCAATTACAATCGAAAAGACTGCACCTACCTTTGGTCATTGAGAAATGCACGCCACTGGGCAGTTGAGCTCTTGTGCGCAGTGGCGTGCATTGCTCTATGACCAAAGGTGGGCTGTGTATAGTTTTTCAAGTTCGGATATGAATTATGTATTGAATATTTGAAAGTCGCCTTTCTATGGGGTACAAGTTTTTGCACTTGGAAATCGCTCCTGCTGGTGAACCGGCGGGGGGGGGGGGGGGGGGAGGAACGGGTTAAGCGGCATGAAGGTGTTAGGTTCTTGGAAATTTAGTCGCCATGGATCGCGTCACGAGGGGCACATCGCGCGTTCCGAATTATATTGAATAAAAGAACGATCAATTTCTTACCAAATTTATGGAAAAAATTATTTTTGAAAGAAATTTATCGAGTTTTTATTATCTTTTAATATCTCTTTATGGTCGTTTTTCTTAGGGTATACACGCCATTGTTTATGCTGTATCCACATATTAAAAAAATCCGTATAGGGAATATCCTGTAAGAGTAGCTTTTTGTCTGCGAATACTTAAAACAAATAGACTTTTTAATTTTCACCGCGGTAATACTAAGATTATCTATGTAGCCTAAATACACTTAAAATAAATATTGTGTGTGTCTGTTTTTAGTCCGAATGAACCCAATCCTAATGCTATGAGGCAAGATTACTTGGGTTGGCATGATTACTTCATGGCAACTGCGTTACTGGCCGCCAAGAGGAGCAAGGACCCTAAAACCCAGGTCGGGGCCTGCATTGTGAGCAAGGAGAATAATATAATAGTTGGAGTCGGCTACAACGGCATGCCCAGGGGGTGCCCCGATGATAAATTTCCCTGGTATACGGGTACGGAAGACGACAGCAAGTATGCGTATGGTAATTACTTCATTTATATTCATATATTTATATTTAAAAACCTCGCGGTTTACTCGAGCATACAGCGTGGACATCGATATATAAATAGAGTCTACGTTCCTTGCAAATCGGTGAAAAATATTGTTCTTGCGATTGAGGAAGGAAGAGGGGGTGAGGCGGCTGTCAATGTTGTCCGAATCCTTCCGACAGCGAACGAACTCAACGAACGGAGTAGCCGCGCCGCAGAGCATTTGTCGGCATACCTACTTCATTATTTGCTTCTTGAGGTTTTTTTTACACTGACAATTTCACATTGGATCCCCAGCGGTCGCAATATCCTGTTAATAGTCCTACTGGCTTCCTTAGCGAGTATTTCTTTAATTCTGGATTCACGAGCTTAAGCTAGAAAATGCATCTTACAGAATTAAAATGAACCATGGAAAATCTGATTAAGCATGAAACTATTGCAAGATTCTGTTGGTCCCAAAGACTGGCGATGGGCTGCACATGTTGAAATAATTCCAGATGATAGGACACTGGAAATTAGAACCAAGTGGTTGCTCCAGTGAAAATGGCTTAGAAGCAGACCGAGAAAGAAGTGGTTAGACTGCTTGGAAGAGGATTGGAGTAGGACGGAAACGACTGAGGACTGGAGGCGAATGGCGAGAGACAATAGCTGAGTCACCATCTTGATCCATTTCAACTTTTTTAAATCAAATAATTAATAATGTTTGTTTTTATTCCAGTGGTACATGCCGAGAGCAATGCGATTTTAAATAAGAGTTCAGCTGACCTGAAGGGCTGCAGAATCTACGTGAGCCTCTTTCCGTGCAACGAGTGCGCCAAAATCATCATCCAGTCCGGGATCCGGGAGGTGGTCTACATGTCTGACAAGTATGCCGACACGTGGCAAACTAAGGCTTCCAAGAGGATGTTTAAGTCGTCCGGTATTGAACTTAAGTAAGTTGCATTGCAATTTATTATTTCAGTGGTTTCAGATTCTCACGGCTAAGGTGTTTCCACAAAACGAGCGAATGCTCATTCTCTCCCTCTCCGGCGAGATTCTCTTGATGTATAATACCACAGAGCAAATAATGCATAGAGATGCCCCAATAGTCCAATCATTAGAAAGTTTGTTGAAACTAATTCTGGGGTAGTTTTGCCCCTTTATATTTTAGGGTGCTGATTACGAATCTAAGGTTAGCCAACAACAATAAAAAATTGGAAAGCAAAGAATTATAATTTTCTGATTATAACAACAACAAAAACATCAACTTAGGAAAATATTATTATGTAAATTTTCCTATAATTAACATTGATGATAACAAATGGATCTTTAGATGCAGACGTCAGGTGGGAGTGCTGTACTTGTTCTACCGGTATTTTAATGGAAGATGCTCTGATGAACTAGCGCCATTTATAGCGTCGGGAAACACGCCAAACGCGCGCCCAACATTTGCACGTGGTTGACATTTGTCAGATGAGAACGGGTCGCTTCTACGACTCGTTCTTGTATTCAACAGCTCGTCTGTAGAATGATCTGCTGGCCTCTGTGTTTCCTCCCTTCTACAACATGGCTCTCTTCAAGACCCTTGTTCACTCCTTCATATCCTCTAAAAGACCCGACACATAGCATCCCCGAATATGATATCGGCCTTGAGGGAAATTATTTCCCCCAGGGCCTCCTGTGTGGAGTTATTAAAAAAAATGTTTTAAAATACCCCCTTCCGGCACCTATTGACTGGACATGCAAGGGAATAAATTAACATACGCTTTTTGTCGAGCGAACGACCATTTTTACACGGCGAGCAGGAATAGAATGCTCTGGCTCGTTCTCTATGTTCTTGCTCGTGTGCTTTAAACGCAGTATGTCGTCTTTTGGGGGATTGCACCCTAATAATAATACTAATACGATGTACACGTATTACTTATTCGGCTCTATCTTATTATTAATTATAGGTTGATAATATATGACATGTGACTAACGGATTACATCCATAAGCCCATCAATCAATGAGATGGATCAACGGTCCCAACTTAAGATATCGAATCCGCATTTTGCGAGGTTTACAGGAGAGTGATAACAAAATTAGATTCGACTATCTACACCGGTTGTATCGTGCAATTTCAATCATTTTCAATCATTTTGCGAGGTTTACAGGAGAGTGATAACAAAATTATATTCGACTATCTACACCGGATGTATCGTGCAATTTCAATCATTTTCAATCATTTTGCGAGGTTTACAGGAGAGTGATAACAAAATTATATTCAACTATCTACACCGGATGTATCGTGCAATTTCAATCATTTTCATTTTTAAATTGAATTATAATATTTTTTTTATATTTATCATTTGATTATAGTACACTTTTAACATACTTTATATTATTTTTAATTAATTAATTGTGAAACAATACTTGGTTTGTTAACAGTTTTCATTGTCACATTTGTCATCATGAATTATGATGCCTATTAACATTTTGTTTAAGTATTTTATATGAGGAGATAAGACATGTTGTTTTTCTGCGTTAAGTGTGAGTAGGTTGTTATCAAATAATTTTATTTAAATATTTTTATGACTATTTCATATTATATTAATTATATTAAATAATATGTTTACAAAACTTGCCAAAGACAACGAGGTACTCATCACGAAAGTCGTACACCTGAAACCGAAAACATCTACATGAAACAACATAACAGAAGCAATAATATTGAACTACATTAAGTCGCGTGTTTAAGAAAGACTTAAGCTCTATTTTTGGAGAAATATGCAGAACTGTCTTTCATCCTGTAGAAGATTCCCAATTGCTGGAGTGCCACAGAGTCGTCCGCGCTGCCACTGCTAAACCAGGCCCACCACAGAACATTGTTAAAGGTTTTATCGATAATGTCGATAACTTGTCATCGTTCCTGAGCAAAACTGCAGATTACCAACGACCAAACAACAGTTCGTATTAACAAAAATAAGCACATTTAGACGATGTGAACTGTTTTTTATTTTTATTGTTAATGATTTGCAGTCGTACTTGGGAACGATGACAAGTTATCGATATTATCGATAAATCCTTTATAGATGTTCGGGGTAGGGAGCCAGGTCGTCTAAGGAACGTTATTATTATCCTTGCCAATTCTCACATCGGAGATTCGGTGCCTTCTGCTTCCAAATCATATAACAAAAACACCTTTGGAATACAGAATGAAAATCAAACTATTTATGTTTACTAATTCTTGAAAACAAAGATTTTTTTTCTTGCGCTAATAAATTGGCAATGAAAATGGGTTATCGATATGTATGGGTTTTCGGCGGCCATGTGTTTGTACGTAAAGATGACACCTCTTGCGCAATTACCATTTTTAATCGTGACCCCACATAATGAGTCTATTTACCATACCCACTAACTAACTAACTAACAGATTTCCTTACTACCGGCGCTGAATTTCTTAATGTATATTACCAAATCATTCGCGGCATCAAAACAAAAACCCAAGACTAATATCTTGAAAATTTAAATAAGAGTTTTGTCGTTATCTGTTTACTGAGACCTCGCTCAATTCATCAATCAATAGCGAAGACATCTTCGATAAACGATATACTGTTTTTTGACGCGATCGTGATACCCAAACATCGCCAAAACTTGACGGTCTATAATATTAATTGTCATTACTAAAAACTTCAAACCATCTTTGAAAAATAATTTACTGAAAACACCTTGTTGCGTAACGGATTTCAATACTAAGTACTTCTAGTCTCTCGTGCATAGAAATCTAGCCGTTTGTTAAAAAGTCGTTGAATTGTCATCCGGTGCGGCCTTGCCGCACGAGCGACGGTCATTTTGGCCCAGATAGATACCGGCATCAGTACAGAGAGGTTGTGTGAGTCACGCGCGCTCCTGCGCCGGCACGCCATTTGCAATGGCTTCTTGTTACCGTAATTTAAAAGCCCAAACTACTGTTAACCGTTTACCTGTGCGGTCCCTAAATAGTGGACCAGGTTTGTGAACTAATATGTCGACACCGTTCCTGCCTAGAGCTGTCTCAACTCCAGACCGATGCCCCAATTTAAACTGTTTTTAAAATCTCTTTTTGCTGTACTGTAATTAACTGTGGTTTAGAGTGACTTGCCCGATTTCAGTTGTACTAGAGAGAGAGAATTTTAGATCAATAAATAGGGTGTGTATTGCCAATTGTTAGTGTATGATTCCCCATATGTACAAACTGTGATTGCCCTCCCGTAAATAAACCCTGGCTAGAAGATGCATATCTTTTCATTTGGTAGTTGAGTACCTTTTCACCTGAGCCGGAATGAGGCTGAAACGCCAACTCCCGACCTTTGCAGAGAAAAGATTACATGTCCCGCCGACTGAGCTATCCAGGTAAGCCTGAGTCAGGCGTCCCTCGTCTGGCCTCATGAGTTTAACCTAACCTTTCCTAACCTGTAACCTCATGCAGAACCTCTCCCCATATCACTGACGCCCTAGAGTGGGGCTCGTTCCTCAACACTGGCGCCTAACGTGGGACACGAACCCACGATCCTGAGATTAAGAGTCTCATGCTCTACCGACTGAGCTAGCCGGGCAAGCCTGAGTTAGGTGCCCCTCGTCTGGCCTCATGGAGAGTTTAACCTAACCTTTCCTAACCTGTAACCTCATGCAGAACCTCTCCCAATATTACTGCCGCCCTAGAGTGGGGGTCGTTCCTCAACAAACTGTTGAATATCTTTGGGTGTCATTTGGACCTGAGTTTGATAAATCTATCATTAATATCTGTGTCGTTTATTTGCCTACCTACACCGATTTACATTCATTGGATCTTCTCTCAGAAAGGCGTCAAAAAGTTTGTTTTGAAAGTAAAGCGAACGAACGTAATTTGATTGTTGGGGACTTTAAAATTCCCTCGCTATCCTGGCCTTGTGTAAATACCGATTATAACCCTCTTGAAATAGTGCATACCGAGGATATAATAATTGTTATGTTTGATTATTTAAAAGATAAATAATTTCAAGGAAACCTAATCGGCCTGAATCTTTAAATTATCACACCCCGCATAACAAATAGATCGACAGCTTATACGTTCATTTTGAATCAGTTAGCGACAACAAATCAGCGGAAGATTAAATTTAAAAAGATATTATAAATAATCCATTCGCAATAAATTCATACCCGAACTTTTAAACCTACCTTTGGACATCGAGGAATGCACGCCACTGATAAGTCTTAGGATTAATTATTAATGTTTTTAAGTCTGCACTAACAATGCGTGCATTCCATATAGGCACGATAAGCGATAGGAACGATCTATCACAAATGTAATCACACGAATTTCAATGACAACAAATGTGGTGTGCATTTTGAGATCGTGGCAGGTTTCGCAGATTAATTTAAATTAGCATTTTAATATTCCCAATCTTGATCTTACCTCGCTTCGTTATCATATAATTCTTTATTAATACAAATTCATGAAATTAGCGATATAGACAATGTTACAAGCCGAAAGTTAAATACTCCGACGGCCCAAATTATATTCCTTCCATCATACTCACGGCCTCCATGGTCGAGGGGTAAGGCTCTCGACTACGAATCCGAAGGTCGCGGGTTCAAATCCCGGCCTGCGCAAGTAATTTTTATTTTATCAATTTGTGTTGTTTCACAATTAATTAATTTAAAAAATAATATATAGTATATTTGCGCATGTTCCAGAGTGGAAGATACTCTCGGTATCGCCCTGGTGAAAGACCACCATTCAGAGTTGAAACGTTGCTTGAAATGTCTTTTAGCCGTGTTTGGTGACCAGATCTGAATAGCAAGGTATTTCCCCTTTCCCCCACCTTCCTCTCCCCATTCTCCTTCCCCTCCCCAATACCTTCAGCCTCACAACATTCCCCAATTGGTAATGCCATAGTCTCACTGGCTCCAGACGGTTGGGAGCAGTTTGGGACTCTTGTGCGGTATTCATATAAAAAATAAAATAAAATAAAAGATCTTAAAATTGTCTAATACAATATCTAAAGAACGTCTTTAAGGGCGAGAGGGACGTCGGAGAGGAATTATTTATTATTTCGAAATATTGATAGTATTATTACGCAATACGATAAACATAATGTTTTTAAATAGAAAAATATTTATAATTTTTTTTATTAATTTACATAGGCTTAGCATTTATCAAAATCTAATCGGAAATATTACTTTTTATGACCGTCCTATTGTATGTATGTTTTACAAAATATTTAAAATATGAATATGATTTTTAAAGTGGAGAAAAATATTTTTAATCCTTTCTCGTACGTTTTTGTAAATAAACTTAACCAAAGATTTATAATCCGCATTAATTTAAAAAAAAAAGTTATTTAGTGTTTATGAAAAATTTAAACTACACACTGTTCTTTCTTTAAAATTTATCTTATCGACATGTTAAAGAAAAACCTTCACAGCATTTTTTAAGGATATTCAACTTTTTAAATGCTTTTGTGAAACATGCGTAGAACGGTCAGAAATGTGTAATATTTCTGATTTTATTTTGATAAATGCTAAGCCCGTGCAAATAAAAAACAAACGTAATAAATATTTTTCTCTTTAAAACACCATGTTGTAGCGTAAAAATGATACGACGGCTAATGTTCTCTCATCTCAAGATTCGTGGGTGAGAATGATGGTGAAGCACAGGGAAGTGGGATGTATTGATTGATACAGTAAATAAAACCCTTGTAAAAGGAAAGAACATAAATTTAATGATTCTATAACCACGTCTATCATGGTTTAGCAAAGAAAAGAGTAAAGAGAAGGATTGATCCCAACACGAAAAGGTTCAAACAATAATTGATGGCTCTCATGGTCCGACTCCTCTCCTCAGCATCATGGAAGGCCTCTCCAGGTCCAGATGCTCACCGATCGTAGTAATCTCCAAAAAGAAGTCTAGGACGACTCTTCTGAAGCGCCATCCGCCATAGCCTCTTCCGTGGGGTCCAGACAATGGAATATGCAGATGCTACCTTATGTCCTTTTTGGTCCGCTCATCACTTCTTCCGAGATTTTCACCAAAGCAGCAGGCACGCGCGGTTTGGCTTCATCGCCTCACAATCCGGCCATCGATCAATCAATAAAACAAAAACACACCCACTTCGGGCAAATTTTGTAGACGCCCTCCGACGTCAAACAAAATAGAAAATCAAAAAACATAATCTCTCCCAACAAACACACGTCGATCACGACCGCTCCAGTCAGGTTATATCGCCCGCCATGTTGAGTTGCTCCCTTCCGTCTGCCGTCTCCCATAGACATCCTCTCACCAATCTCTTCCGTAGACAATTATCCCAATCATAGACTCGGGGTCAGTATTTACGTTACAATTCCCCGCTTCCCCGTAAAAATTTTATGCCGCGAAGTGAAGTAAAATTTGACCTAACCTTCCTCTCTACTCTTTTCAATTACAGAAAAACTGAAAACAAAGAAAACAAGTAACAACCAATATAAAACAAAAGTCAAAATTGACAAACAAAATGGTATATCTTAGTATGACAATACACAAAAAAAATCAAGTTGTGATACATTGGTGGTTAAGCATAACCGAAAAGCAAGGAAACACTTCATACTTATAATCCTCAAGCAACTTATAAAATAAATAAAAATAAACAAGTTACATGAACCAAACACTTCCTCACTTTATGAGAGTCAATTTCTCTAGGTTAACACTTGTGAGGTTTGGAGAACTCAAGCTCCCACTTCAAAATTTTCAAAAAAATTATTTTTATTATTAATAATACCCTACTTAACTAATCCTCTCTTCCTCTTAACAAAAAAATTACAATTACCATGCAGTTTCAACAGGGTTTTTTTTTTTTTTTTTTTTTTTATATATGTATCTAAAGAATTAGACACAGTATACCAATATCCATTGGATAGTTTGCGTATTCACCTCCAAAAATTTTCCTCGTCGTATAGTTATAGAACTATTTGGTTGTCATTTAGCCATTGCTAAATAGTATAAAGATGAGGGTTTACATGTTACAATACCTATCTATTCGTGTGGTTTCAAACAAGTACATTTGTCAATATCTATATATATAAACTTGCAAAGTACAATTTCTCTCGAAATTTTACATCTTCCTATCTTTTCAAATTGGTGCTCGATTTTTTTTTAATCAAAAATCGACACGGGTTACACAAAAATACTTGATAAATTTACGCTGGTGTTAGCAGTGTAAAAATAGTATATATTTACTAAACCTATTGGACAAATCAACTTAAAAATACTTATCAACATATTATAAACAGTGGTATTACTAGATCTAAACTATCTACTAATCATCTTCTCCTGTTCAAGGAGGCAGAAGATGTTTACTCCAAATTGGTAAATATTTGTTTGTTGTGTGCATGCATTAGCAGTACTACACTTGATACTTAATACTAATATTATTACAAAAAAAATCATACTTTCTAAATATCTATACTATATTCTTTAAGGAAAGAGATACCAACTTACTTTAGATATAATTATAAACTTAGAATATACATTAAACATTATGGTTACTAATTAACAAAGAAAACTATTTTATTATCTGTGTGAAAGAAAGTAGCTCAAAATCTCCCAGACAGAATATATTAACTATCCTTTTCGAGTGTGTCGTAGTAATCTCCAAAAATTCTAATTTAACTTTTACTCCGGTGCACTCCAAAAGCATAATTTTACCTACGGCTAAACAAATTAAATACAAAGAATACCTACTATAAATATATACATACTGTCAGGTAACACACCATCAGACCGGTAACCGATTTAACTTTCATTTAAAGTATTCGGAATTATTAGAGGTAATTAACCGATATACCGTAGCGACAACAATAATATCCGATATATATGTATATATCATGAAAATTCTTAAGTTTAATTTTCGAGGTACACTATTGGTATGTACCTATGTAAAAAAATAATCAAAATTATTATAAAAACAACAACAAAAAAATCAATCCCCGTTTTTTTTTTGTTGTTTATTTTGTTAGGGCGCCACTGATCTAAAAGATCAGAGAAACAAATAATATGTTTCTATTCTAGTCTAATGAGGATAAATGTCACAAAAATATCATCAATAAATTAGAATTTGTGTTTATTCTGAGCACCTGTATTGAAGGTACCAAACTCCAGTACATGTGACCACAATAACACCTTTAAAGAAACAAGTGAAGCGACATGAAGGGTTGGTAGTCCCACATGCTACCACACTGGCTTCTTACACGAAAATTAACCTAATACTTAATCTAAACGAACATGAAAATAACTTAACATGAAAATTACCTAGGTACTACTTTGCCTTGCATATCCGCAAGGGTATAAACTAAGTTAGAGACTTTGGTTTTAACAACTTTTTGTACAAACCTCGGAGCTAATTTATGCGAAAAGAAATTGGGTCCACTGGACTGGACAAAATTTTTCCGCCACACAATATCTCCCACCTCATAATTTACCGATTTGCGACGTAAATTATAATGCTTTGCATTCTTTCTATAAGCCTGTAACAGAGCCTCTGAAACTTTTTCATATATAGGAGCCAAGTGTTCTAATTTCTTAGCAAAGTTTTCTCTCGATTCTTCTAGACTTGAATCCGATACGCCTGTCGAGACATAATTTTTGTGAAAATTTCCATTAATGACCTGTTCACGACTGTGCATCAAGAAGAAAGGCGTATAACCTGTTGCAAAATTTACCGAATTATTTAGGGCTGACTGAATATGTGGCAGAAATCTGGACCAATTACGCTGGTCAGACTCGGACAAAATAGACAGTGCTGTACCTATTGTTTGGTTATAGCGTTCGACGACAGTGTTTTGAGGTGTGTAAAATGCGTTGTAAAAAGGTGGAGGCACATTATAATCAGACAGTAACTGTTTAAATTCTTTAGATATAAATTGTTTACCGTTGTCGCATACAAATGTTTGTGGAACGCCATGAACAAGAAAAATGTGTTGTTCTACATTTTTTACAATACTTTTTGTGGTAGCATTTCTAAGCGGAAAAATCCAGGTATATTTAGAGAACACATCTACGATTGACAATATATACATAAACCCAGAGTAACTACGTGGCAGTGGACCGACTAAGTCTATTGAAAGCATTTTCATGGGTCTGGTTACAATCTTAGGATTTGAAGAGATGCCCGCTGGCGCAGATGTATTGTTAATCTCCATTGTAAACAGAATTAAATTACTTATTTATAAATTATCCGAGACGCAAACAATCGTGTACACGCAACACCATCTATTGTCAAAATCATGAATCATTTTAATTTCATTTATTTAAATTTATTTGCATTAGTTTTAGTTACCGACGCCAGGAAATGCCTGTGTCGCAAAAATAAATACCGTTTCTTTCAAGAATAACAATGTCACAAATATGCCAAAAATTACGACAATTAATATTTACCAACCTTCTAATGGCGTGATCGCTGACCTCATGTATGCACACATATACATAAACAATATTATGATATAATTAATAATATTTCTGTATCAATCCATACATCACACCACACGAACTTCACCCATCAATTCCCGAGTCCGTGCCCATAATATCTTAAATATTATTCACAAAAAACGTTGAGGCGCCATAATGTAACGTATATATGATACGACGGCTAATGTTCTCTCATCTCAAGATTCGTGGGTGAGGATGATGGTGAAGCACAGGGAAGTGGGATGTATTGATTGATACAGTAAATAAAACTCTTGTAAAAGGAAAGAACATAAATTTAATGATTCTATAACCACGTCTATCATGGTTTAGCAAAGAAAAGAGTAAAGAGAAGGATTGATCCCAACACGAAAAGGTTCAAACAATAATTGATGGCTCTCATGGTCCGACTCCTCTCCTCAGCATCATGAAAGGCCTCTCCAGGTCCAGATGCTCACCGATCGTAGTAATCTCCAAAAAGAAGTCTAGGACGACTCTTCTGAAGCGCCATCCGCCATAGCTTCTTCCGTGGGGTCCAGACAATGGAATATGCAGATGCTACCTTATGTCCTTTTTGGTCCGCTCATCACTTCTTCCGAGATTTTCACCACAGCAGCAGGCACGCGCGGTTTGGCTTCATCGCCTCACAATCCGGCCATCGATCAATCAATAAAACAAAAAACACACCCACTTCGGGCAAATTCAGTAGACGCCCTCCGACGTCAAACAAAATAGAAAATCAAATACATAATCTCTCCCAAAAAACACACGTCGATCACGACCGCTCCAGTCAGGTTATGTCGCCCGCCATGTTGAGTTGCTCCCTTCCGTCTGCCGTCTCCCATAGACATCCTCTCACCAATCTCTTCCGTAGACAATTATCCCAATCATAGACTCGGGGTCAGTATTTACGTTACAGGGGTTAACCGGAAAAATTAGCAATCACCATTCTGGATTCCCGAATAACTTCAACAAAGTGCGCAGTTCGCAAAGGGCATTCTTTACTTTGACAAGCTCTAAAGCATATTTGAGAGAAAGAGAGATAACAATTTAATACACACGTGGTGACTTGATGCAGAATATTGAAGAATGTTACAAACAGAAAAGTTCACACAACACGGTATCAATTCACAAGAATTTTTGAGTTATTTGCTTCTGACGGTCTCCGTGGCAGAGTGGTAAAACCTCCTGGCTCCGGACCCAAAGGTTGCAGATTCAAAACCCGGCGAGGGCAAATAAAATTTGATTTATGGGTTAATATACAATATAATTTCTGTTGTGATGTGAGTACGGAGTACGTAACTGTACGTAACATTCAAATGAAACAATTCTTACTTTCAGTACATGGCACGAATTTATGCCGCAGTTCTTAAAATAGTTGGTGATGTAATGGTCAGTGAAGTTGCTTTCCAAGCAGTCAATCTGGGTTCTATTCACGGCCATGCAATATTTTTTTTATTTTTACTTTTATTTAAAAAAAATACAGTTTTATTATAATATCCCATCATTTCTGTTATCTGCGCTAGTTTAACATGGAAATGAAATAAAATAATATACAGGTAATTATATTTGCATGCTGAAAAATAACATAATATACTCTCACTATCCCCCTGGTGAGATATTCAATTTCGAATCGTAACATTATTTGAAATGGCTATGTTTACGACCATATCTGAATATCCAGGAACCTCTCTTACTTAAACGTCCTCTTCCCAATATTCTTCCCCTCCCCACTTTCTTCAGCCTCCCAACTTTCACCTAACTGGGGATGACATAATTTCAATGATTTTGGGCAGTTGGAACTCTTAAACTCCTGCAGAAAAAAAAAAAAATTTGTATCACAAAAAAAAACTCTTCTTACTGGTGACATGTTTAGTGGGGTGTATCGGAGGATGGGCCTGATCGCTCTTGTTCCCCTGCCTCGGGTTGGGGCCCCCGGAGTCCAGGATGCCCTGCGCAAAGCCGCCCCAGTCGGCGTCGGGAGTCTGATGCCGTACCAGCAGCGCCAAGTCCAGCTCCTTGGGGTAGATGTTGGTCTCTGTGCGCGGGTAGCTGATCATACCCTGCGTGTATAGCTTTTCCGCTATCTTCATCACCTCCTTGGCGTTTATTCGCAGTTTACGCGACCCGATTTTTTCCATTTCCTGAGGTTTAAATTTATATACGTTAAAGGGGTTGCGTGACAATTCAGCACAGTGATAAATCTGGACACTTTTTAAAAGTGATATAAAGTCATTAAAAGTATGAAAAAAAAAACCGGTCTTAAAACCTAACTTAACCTAATTAACCAAGTTTTTTGTCTTTTCAAAAGTGTGCAGATTTGTCACTGTGCTGAATTATCCAGTTACCGTTAAAGAAATATTACTAATGGCTTTATTGTAACTTCTCCTTTGTTTTAATAAATGACACGTGTAACAGAAAGAGATGTTATAACAGAGCTGTCAGCAGCAGGAAAAAACAGGTTGG
Source organism: Halesus radiatus (assembly GCA_022606495.2). Lineage (NCBI taxonomy): Eukaryota > Metazoa > Arthropoda > Insecta > Trichoptera > Limnephilidae > Halesus > Halesus radiatus. The sequence continues at coordinate 150,483 of JAHDVE020012119.1, forward strand.
ATTCTTTTAAATGTGAATACTACTCAAGAGTCTCAACTGCTCCCGACTGTCCGGAACCAGTGGGGTTATAGTATCCACAATTGGAGTATGACATGAGGCTGAAGGGAGCGCAGAAGGGAAGGAGATGTGGCAGAGGAAGATTGGAAAGTATGTCTGTTCAGATCTAGTCACCAAACACGGCTGGAGCCATTTCAAGCAACGTTTCGATTCTGAATGGTGGTCTTTCATCAGGGCGATACTGGGTACAAGCACCATAGTATGAAATATTATGACAAAAAAAAAATTATAACTTTGTTTCACTTATTTATTTGGGATCAGAATGATTTCATTCTGTTACTGCTACTAATTAGCACTTTTAGAAGAATTAAGTCCTTGAGAATATTAATTTCATGTAAAAAAAAGAGTGCAGTGATGAGTGCAGTGAAGAGTGCAGTGAAGAATGCAGTGATGAGTCGTTCTTGAATGAGCCGTTAATTTGTGCTAGCTCACTTTAATGAGCTGTGAGCGTAGCGTACAACTCTTGGTAAACCGTACCACGGCTCAATTGAACTGTGACTCTTTTTGACAAACCTTGGAACCACTTTTATCCTTTTTTTAAAAAAAAAAGAAACACAAATATTCCCGGGTTATGAATAAACTGACAACATTTGAAAATCTCCTACTACCATCATAGTAAGTGGAGGATGTTGCTTGTGTCGTGATGGAGGACTTAGTCGGCCGAAGAATTGAACTCACAATGCCTGGGTGGGACTCAGACGCGATGCCAACTCAGCCACCGATGACGCATCTTTAAATAAGGTCTTTTTTCTAATTTGTTTATATAAAATCATCAAACACGTGTCACATCTGCAAGGCTGAATTATGGCAACGACTGTGAGGCTTAATTAATATTTGATGCCGCAATGCATCTTAAAGCACGCATTTGTCGTCTAGGGTTCACACATTCGTGTGTAGAGATAAGAATAATTACTGCATTTACATGTGTGTAAGCACTGTACAGTACATGAATGGTGCCTGACAGTCTGGCATCTGGACGTTATGTACCTACACCTATACGCTGGGATTCGTATGAGCTGGGGTATGAACTGGGAGTCGTAGGGGCTGAGAGTCGTGGGAGCCACGGCCGGCTCTTACTATGTGCTGGCTCTTAAATGAGCCGACGTTCAATTGAGTCGGTACTGTGACTCCCGCTCTTCATAAAATGAGTCATGACCGATCGCTAGTCTAATGAACTGGTGCTTTTTGTTGGGTGAACTCATTTTTTTGAAACTATCAAATTGTATGGAGTAAAAGAACAATAACCGTCATTCCAAATAATACTCCTGATTTTGCTGATAAATTATTATTAAACTTACAATAGTATCAAGCGGTAAAGGACGCCATTTCGACTTAGGCTTGCTCTTGATGTTCTGCACCGTGGCCATAGGGTTCTCCGAGCACAGGTCATGTATCACCAGGCACGCCTGCTCATCAAACAGTCTCCCCCTCTTCCAGCTAAAGTCCACAGTCAGGTTGTTGAGGGTATGAGAGACTGAAAACAAATAATATTATAATATAGACCGAAACACTGACCGGTCAGTGATTGAGTTGGCATCGCGTTGCGAGTTCATTTCCCCGGCTGGCTAAGTCTGCTATCACAACACAAGCAATATTTTCCGCTTACTGTGATGGTAGTAGGAGATTTTCAAATATTGTCAGGTTATTCGTAACCCGTGAACAATTGTTTTTCTTTAAAAAGAAAATTTGTAGGTATATTATAAGTACCTAATTTAATATCTTTTAGTTATGTCAAGTACCCCCTTTTAAATCCAGTACCGAACTTCAAGATGAGTAGGTACCTACTTAAATTCAACTGCGTAGATTATTTATTTTTTTAATTTTATGCGAATATCGCAGAAGAACCTAAACTGCTCCCAACCGTCTGGAGCCAGTGAGACTATGGCATCCCCAATTGGGGAATGTTGTGAGGCTGAAGGTAGTGGGGAGGGAAAGGAGAAGGGAAAGAGGAAGGTGGGGAAATATCTGGCTATTCAGATCACCAAACACAGCTAAAGCCATTTCAAGCCATGTTTCAACTCTGAATGGTGGTCTTTCACCAGGGCAATCTATTATTTTTAATTAATTAATTGTGAAACAACACAAATTAATTAAATAAAATTTACTTGCGCATGCCGGGATTTGAACCTGCAACCTTTGGATTCGTAATCGAGAGCCTTACCCCTCGACTACGGAGCCGTCGAGGTAATAACTCCATATAAAATCATTTTATAATAATAATAATAATAATAAATGGATGATTTGTATAGTGCCGTTTTTGTGAAAAATCACCTTAAGGGCGCTGTGGAGTTATTACAGTGTAACATTTAATGACAAAAATTGTGGGTCCTGCAATTGTCTAAAAGGTTTTAAATGACAACATCAAGATGGCTCATAGAAAAATAAAAATAAGTGAAAAAATACAATGGTCCAAGTGCATATTTTTAACTTTGACCAAACGGTGTTCAGAAATTAGTGGTACTTTACGAAAGGAGGTGATTCTATGACAATTTTATAGATTTTTTTTTTTATTATTTAACGCTTTGCGAGGAAGGATTACATGAAAAGGAATTTTTGTGTTTCTGAAATTAATGTATCAATATACCCATTAATTAGATGTTAAATCAAAATAAAACAAAACCTAAAAAACAGAAATGTAATTGAGTCGTTGTTTTGCCTTGTTTCTTTAAAATGAACTGTTTAAAGTGAGTACCTTGGTGTTGTCATAGTAAAGAATTTTTTTAGTTCTAATTGATCAAATTTCTAAAATATTTTGCAAACCTGTAACTAAATTCAAAATAAGAATGAAACAAAGGGGGTTCAGAGAGAATACACTTTTTATTGTTGAATTATTTAGACTTTAAATCACAATGAAGCATAATGATAATATGTAATTTTCTTCAGTAAACTGGAATAATGAGTTTTAAATTCATTACACTATCGATACACCGAGATATTTATATCGTCGACGGCAAACCATCACATAACGCCCAAGTCGTCCCAAAATGCCATTTGACACGGCCAATAAACGTGCATTGATAGAAAAACAGAATTTTTTAATGTAAGGAAATTGTGGTACAACGAAAACAGTTTCACCGCGTTCACCTTAAATGCTCTCCATGTTTTTTATCTATCCTGTAAAGTTGTCAAATATGATTTATGCAGTGATGAATTGCCGTCGGCGATATGTAAATAGTTTTAGGACATTATGTTTAATATTCATAGTATTATTTGTAAAAAAATCACCTTTAATTTTCCAGAATCGTTCAGAAACAAAACTTTCCACGGCTCTATAGCGTTCCACTACGAAACCGAGAGTTGGAAATTGGCACGATCCGTAGCTCACGAGACTGGTCGCTAGTTTGTCAGGGAATACTTTTTGTAATCGCAAAGTTTGGAATCTCGTAAAGGCAGCACCTAAAATAAAGAAATCATTTTAACGACAGAATAACTAATTAACCATCACACTGTGTCACCACAGGGGTAGACAGAGAGGACGGCCCATCAAACAACTCGATTTTAGCATACACTTCTTGCTTCATTCACATTCGTACATGGTCTCATACATTCTTTTCCGTTTTTCCGACTTCTGACATGGCTCAACTCAAGTACTTGATTCACTTGATCATGCTATGTCTTCCTCGGGCGTCCCCAGTTTCTTCTTCCATTCTCATTCGCGTCATATATTCTCCTTACACTCCTTTCTTCGTTCATTCGCTCTACATGCCCAAACCATCTAGCGTCCCTTTCTTACAGTTGGTGTTAACTATGTCCCCATACCATATATTTAAAAAACATATGATAAGAATTGTGATATGTACCAAAAGAATTCTAAAGATAAGAAATTAAAGAAAATTTCTCACAATTTATTAAATAAGTATTTTATTCTCTTTCTAAACCACCAGACTGAGCGTGAACGGCGAGGCTTACAACAGTTAGCACAAACTTAATAGCATCTTTAACATTTTTACCACTTATGAGCCATAAAGGAGTAAAGTCATATGTAGGTTACCTAATACCTATTTTATGAATTTTTGCGATTTCTATAATTTATTTATTTCACATAAAATCTATTAAAATATGAGAAAAAAAACAATTCTGCCAATGCGCGTCGCTAGGGGCGATATAGCTTCTGACATTTGCCATACATTGAGATGGCAACATGCCACACCGTGACATCTATATTTGATTACATGCGCGTAGCTTTGTCAAAATACTGGCAAGATGCTACACTAGCAACTCTAACGGCCTGGGCTATAGCGCCTCCGGACTGTGTTACTATTATAATAAATGTTTTGTTCTCTTTCTAACCAGTGTAGACAGTCTGCGACCAGCGAGCACTGTTAATACAATCCTAATAGCCTCTTTAAATTATCAAACGAATGTTTTGTTATAAAACACAAATAATTCATATCATCTAATGATACTTGTATAAATCAATAGATTATCAATCTGGGCAAGATTTCGGAAATTTGACTTTAAATAAAATCATTAATAAAAAATTCCAGGCATGTGTTTTGCTACGAAACTCTTTCAATTGGCTATTTATTTACGAACGTACTAATCGATATATTTTAGAATTTTTTACACACCTACTTCACTTAGATATTATTAAATAATTAGATATAATGAGAATTTTTTTTAAATTAAAAAAAAAAGTATAGTATTTTAATAAATTTACTAGCTCACGTTTGCATATTTTATCGCTAGCCCGACACGTATTTACGCCGGCCAAAATCACAGTATTTGCTGAGATCTGGCGCTCTGATTAGCAACATGTTTTACGAATTATTTGATTAAAAAAGGGCAGAAAAAGACCAAGTGAGAAATCTTTCACCAGAAAACAAGTCACAAGATCAAAAACATTTTTGAAAGTAATATTTTGTAGAAAAACATTGGTTAGCGATATTGAATAATGCAGGTACCTTATATGTACAGGGTAGTCTGAAGTGGTATTCAGTCAGATTGTATACTATGCGTACTAATAATTTTTATAACATTATTTAGCGTGTTTAATTTTTACGGAAAAGAATCAAATGAATTGTTTTTCTAAAGCTGAATCTACATGTCATATTATGTACCTACATTGAGGATATTATGGTGACCGATTCAACCATAGTTACAGCGGCTATTAATTATTAACCAATCTTTATAATAAACTTGCATTAATACCCGGCGTTGCGCGAGTTACATGCTTACATTACCTTTTATACACGGTGTCAGAAAACTCGTGGTACAATCGGGAATGTTGTGACCCTAATTTAATTTAATTTAAATATTTATCTGCAGGCAGATTTCTCTTTTGCTTTCTCTTGTATTAGTCTGTACGTTAGTACTTTGTTATTTAGCAATAACTTATAAGAATTTTGGATGGCGGCTTGGAGTAGGATTACGTGTAATACATCAATACGAATTGTAACGTAAATACTGACCCCGAGTCTATGATTGGGATAATTGTCTACGGAAGAGATTGGTGAGAGGATGTCTATGGGAGACGGCAGACGGAAGGGAGCAACTCAACATGGCGGGCGACATAACCTGACTGGAGCGGTCGTGATCGACGTGTGTTTTTGGGAGAGATTATGTATTTGATTTTTTATTTTGTTTGACGTCGGAGGGCGTCTACTGAATTTGCCCGAAGTGGGTGTGTTTTTTGTTTTATTGATTGATCGATGGCTGGATTGTGAGGCGATGAAGCCAAACCGCGCGTGCCTGCTGCTGTGGTGAAAATCTCGGAAGAAGTGATGAGCGGACCAAAAAGGACATAAGGTAGCATCTGCATATTCCATTGTTTGGACCCCACGGAAGAGGCTGTGGCGGATGGCGCTTCAGAAGAGTCGTCCTAGACTTCTTTTTGGAGATTACTACGATCGGTGAGCATCTGGACCTGGAGAGGCCTTCCATGATGCTGGGGAGAGGAGTCGGACCGTGAGAGCCATCAATTGTTGTTTGAACCTTTTCGTGTTGGGATCAATCCTTCTCTTTACTCTTTTCTTTGCTAAACCATGATAGACGTGGTTATAGAATCATTAAATTTATGTTCTTCCTTTTACAAGGGTTTTATTTACTGTATCAATCAATACATCCCACTTCCCTGTGCTTCACCATCATTCTCACCCACGAATCTTGAGATGAGAGAACATTAGCCGTCGTATCATATATACGCTACATTATGGCGCCCAACGTTGCGTACGAAGATGGGGGGAAATCGGCTGAAGTTTCTGGCAATCTAAGGTGTTCAGGAGCGCAAACGATGGACGCATCTATGCCTCTGGAACACAATAGAAATGACACAAGGCCTCATGTTAATATTGTTATTTCGAATAGAATTTTTTCATGTCTTTTGGACAGCGGTGCTTCTGTAAGTTGTTTTGGTGGAAACACTTACAAATATTTTGTTAATTTAGGATTAAAAATAATTAGTTGTAAATCATTCGTCACAACTGCTGATGGTAAGCGTCAGGATATTATTGGCACAATAGAGGTACCAGTAACTTATAGGGAAACAACGGAAAAAATTATTTTCTTCATAATTCCTTCTCTATCAGCTACGATTATTTTAGGGGTCGACTTTTGGAAACAATTCCAATTAGCTCCGCAATTGTTCCCAAGGGTGGACAGCAGTAATTTGAAGAATACGGTGGGTGAGATTCGAAAAGTTACTGCAGCCAATTTTCTTACTTCCGGAGATAATCGTAAGCTGCAAAAAATAATTAGACAATTTGAAAACATATCTTTTGAAAAATGCGGATTAGGACTTACGCACCTAGTACAACATCATATCGAGACCACGGGTCAACCGATAAAACAACGATACTATCCTTTGTCTCCAGCACGACAACGCCTATTAGAAGCTGAATTGAAAGATATGTTAGCTTTGGGAGTTGTGCGTCCATCACGTTCGGCTTGGTCTAGCCCGGTTCTGTTGGTAACAAAGAAAGACGGTTCTGCGAGATTCTGCCTAGACAGTCGTAAAATTAATGGCGTCATTCGGCGAGATTCATACCCACTACCTTATGTATCTCGGATTGTAGATAAGCTACGGGGTGCGCGTTTCATCTCTTCTATAGATCTCTCGAAAGCGTTCTGGCAAATTGCTCTAGATGAATCTTCAGCTCCTGTAACGGCATTTGTTGTTCCGGGGTATGGTCTTTATGAGTTTACGCGTATGCCCTTCGGCCTAAAAAATGCACCTAGTGAATTGCAACGTTTAATTGATAAACTGTTTGGCCCAGAATTTGATGATAACGTATTTGGATATGTAGATGATTTAATATTAATTTCGGAAAATTTTGAATCGCACTTAAAGCTTTTGCAGAAGGTTTTCTATCGTTTAAAAGAAGCCGGACTAACAATAAACTTAAAAAAGAGCGAATTTTGTAAAAAGGAGTTAAAGTATTTGGGATATATTGTAGATTCGGAAGGACTGAGAACAGATCCCATTAAAGTAGAATGCATTAAAAATTACCCGATCCCGAAGAACTCAAAACAAATAAAGGCTTTCATAGGATTATGCGGTTATTATCGTCGTTTCATTAAAGATTTTTCCACGATAGCAGCTCCTCTGACTAAACTTACAGGATCAAGGAAAGGAGTAAGCAATTTTGTATGGTCCAAGGCAGCGGAAAATTCGTTTAACCAATTAAAAGAGGCACTGACAACAGCGCCGGTTATTAACTGTCCTGACTTCAAATTACCATTTGTAATACATTGTGATGCTAGCGCAGTCGGGATAGGCGGTGTATTAACACAAAATTTTAATGGTGAAGAACACCCGGTAAGTTATTTTTCGCGTTGCTTAAACGTTCATGAACGTAATTATGGTGTTACGGAGCGCGAGCTACTTGCGGTTCTAGACTCTGTCACTCATTTCAGACCGTATGTTGAAGGAACACACTTTACTGTAATTACGGACCACTCGAGCCTACAGTGGTTAGTTTCTCTAACTTAGTTTATACCCTTGCGGATATGCAAGGCAAAGTAGTAGGTAATTTTCATGTTAAGGATATAGTTCGTTTAGATTAAGTATTAGGTTAATTTTCTTGTAAGAAGCCAGTGTGGTAGCATGTGGGACTACCAACCCTTCATGTCGCTTCACTTGTTTCTTTAAAGGTGTTATTGTGGTCACATGTACTGGAGTTTGGTACCTTCAATACAGGTGCTCAGAATAAACACAAATTCTAATTTATTGATGATATTTTTTTTGACACTTATCCTCATTAGACTAGAATAGAAACATATTATTTGTTTCTCTGATCTTTTAGATCAGTGGCGCCCTAACAAAATAAACAACAAAAAAAAAACGGGGATTGATTTTTTTGTTGTTTTTATAATAATTTTGATTATTTTTTTACATAGGTACATACCAATAGTGTACCTCGAAAATTAAACTTAAGAATTTTCATGATATATACATATATATCGGATATTATTGTTGTCGCTACGGTATATCGGTTAATTACCTCTAATAATTCCGAATACTCTAAATGAAAGTTAAATCGGTTACCGGTCTGATGGTGTGTTACCTGACAATATGTATATATTTATAGTAGGTATTCTTTGTATTTAATTTGTTTAGCCGTAGGTAAAATTATGCTTTTGGAGTGCACCGGAGTAAAAGTTAAATTAGAATTTTTGGAGATTACTACGACACACTCGAAAAGGATAGTTAATATATTCTGTCTGGGAGATTTTGAGCTACTTTCTTTCACACAGATAATAAAATAGTTTTAATTGTTAATTAGTAACTATAATGTTTAATGTATATTCTAAGTTTATAATTATGTCTAAAGTAAGTTGGTATCTCTTTCCTTAAAGAATATAGTATAGACATTTAGAAAGTATGATTTTTTTGTAATAATATTAGTATTAAGTATCAAGTGTAGTACTGCTAATGCATGCACACAACAAACAAATATTTACCAATTTGGAGTAAACATCTTCTGCCTCCTTGAACAGGAGAAGATGATTAGTAGATAGTTTAGATCTAGTAATACCACTGTTTATAATATGTTGATAAGTATTTTTTAAGTTGATTTGTCCAATAGGTTTAGTAAATATATACTATTTTTACACTGCTAACACCAGCGTAAATTTATCAAGTATTTTTGTGTAACCCGTGTCGATTTTTGATTAAAAAAAAAAAAAAAATCGAGCACCAATTTGAAAAGATAGGAAGATGTAAAATTTCGAGAGAAATTGTACTTTGCAAGTTTATATATATAGATATTGACAAATGTACTTGTTTGAAACCACACGAATAGATAGGTATTGTAACATGTAAACCCTCATCTTTATACTATTTAGCAATGGCTAAATGACAACCAAATAGTTCTATAACTATACGACGAGGAAAATTTTTGGAGGTGAATACGCAAACTATCCAATGGATATTGGTATACTGTGTCTAATTCTTTAGATACATATATAAAAAAAAAAAAAAAAAAAACCCTGTTGAAACTGCATGGTAATTGTAATTTTTTTGTTAAGAGGAAGAGAGGATTAGTTAAGTAGGGTATTATTAATAATAAAAATAATTTTTTGAAAATTTTGAAGTGGGAGCTTGAGTTCTCCAAACCTCACAAGTGTTAACCTAGAGAAATTGACTCTCATAAAGTGAGGAAGTGTTTGGTTCATGTAACTTGTTTATTTTTATTTATTTTATAAGTTGCTTGAGGATTATAAGTATGAAGTGTTTCCTTGCTTTTCGGTTATGCTTAACCACCAATGTATCACAACTTGATTTTTTGTGTATTGTCATACTAAGATATACCATTTTGTTTGTCAATTTTGACTTTTGTTTTATATTGGTTGTTACTTGTTTTCTTTGTTTTCAGTTTTTTCTGTAATTGAAAAGAGTAGAGAGGAAGGTTAGGTCAAATTTTACTTCACTTCGCGGCATAAAATTTTTACGGGGAAGCGGGGAATTGTAACGTAAATACTGACCCCGAGTCTATGATTGGGATAATTGTCTACGGAAGAGATTGGTGAGAGGATGTCTATGGGAGACGGCAGACGGAAGGGAGCAACTCAACATGGCGGGCGACATAACCTGACTGGAGCGGTCGTGATCGACGTGTGTTTTTGGGAGAGATTATGTATTTGATTTTCTATTTTGTTTGACGTCGGAGGGCGTCTACAAAATTTGCCCGAAGTGGGTGTGTTTTTTGTTTTATTGATTGATCGATGGCCGGATTGTGAGGCGATGAAGCCAAACCGCGCGTGCCTGCTGCTGTGGTGAAAATCTCGGAAGAAGTGATGAGCGGACCAAAAAGGACATAAGGTAGCATCTGCATATTCCATTGTCTGGACCCCACGGAAGAGGCTATGGCGGATGGCGCTTCAGAAGAGTCGTCCTAGACTTCTTTTTGGAGATTACTACGATCGGTGAGCATCTGGACCTGGAGAGGCCTTCCATGATGCTGAGGAGAGGAGTCGGACCATGAGAGCCATCAATTATTGTTTGAACCTTTTCGTGTTGGGATCAATCCTTCTCTTTACTCTTTTCTTTGCTAAACCATGATAGACGTGGTTATAGAATCATTAAATTTATGTTCTTTCCTTTTACAAGGGTTTTATTTACTGTATCAATCAATACATCCCACTTCCCTGTGCTTCACCATCATTCTCACCCACGAATCTTGAGATGAGAGAACATTAGCCGTCGTATCATATATACGCTACAGAATGATTTATCGTTAGCCCTTCACCATATACAATATACCAAAAAACCATAACTACCCCAATTGATGCAAAGCTAGGATGTTTCAATTTACTGGAGTATTATTTATTTCATAGATTATTGCAGAAGAATCAATAGATATAATGTTAAAAGCCCCAATCCAAAATACAAGAGGCGAGCATAAAGCGTCAAAATATGGCATCTTCAATATACGGTGTCCGAAAACTAGTGGTACAAGCGGAAAACCGGGGAATCTACATCGGATAGAGAATCCAAAAAACACATATTTATTTATTTTTAAACACTTAGATTTAGTTTTTTTTTTGTCCCATTTTTCGGAAACTAAAGGAATAAACAAAAGTAGGCGTCTCTACGCTTCAACGCATTTTAAAAGATAACCATCAGCTAATAGTAACCTACCAGTGACCGTTTTTTTCTCAAAATTATCCTTAAAAATTTCAACTTCGAACTCGATTTACTCGTGAACAAAAGGTTAAATCAAAAAAAGTTATACCACAAAATCGACTCCAAATGTGATTCATCAGTTTCCTGCTTGTACCACTAGTTTCCGGACACCATGTATGACACTTGCCATTTTACTATAAAAACAAATAATTATGTAACGTTTATTTTGAATAAGTATTATTTATACAGAATACTTTTTTATATTGTTATCCAATATCCAAAATCCAAAATGACAGAAATAAACAAAGTGTTTGAATATGGTGTCTTCAATTGCTTGTCAATTTACTTTAACCGTTTGATTGCCAATCGGCGATATTCGTCGATTCGTGTTTTTGCGAAGATTGCCGATCGTCGATTTCCGTCGATTGCGTCAGTTGTGTTTTAAACCGCGCGTACGTCAGGTGTGCTGCTGCGACGTTGGTAAATATTATCGTAATATTATCTTAATAGTTGTATGAAAGTAATAAACCATTTAAAATTCGGATTCACTTATTATTTTTTTTTTATTTTAGGTAATTTAAAAATGATAACGTCGAACGAGTACTAAGAAATGTCTGACAGCGGGAGCAATGATTTTGACTTCTCTAGTAATAGTTCTAGTGAGAGTAGCTCTGATGAGAGTGAGGTCAGTGATCAGATATCAGTGTTTACCAACCGCAGGATGCGAATTTCCACTAATGCTTCGGATCGTGACCAAGAAATGGAGAATAACACCAGAAATGACTCATTTTCATATGTACCGTATTTTTCTTTTTTTTCTAATAAAATACTGTGTTCATTTATGCAAGCGTTTTATTCCAAATATTTCAATATTTTTTTTAATAAAACACCGAAAAAATCATCGAAATCCATTGAAATTCAAAGAATTTAAGTGATTTAAAAAAAAAAACATTTTCAAAAAAAAAACACTTTTTCGGTGGCATTTTACAAGCAACTATATGACTTTTTTTGGCACTCAAACGGTTAATATTATTTTTGAATTGTCTGTTTTTTTTTAAATAACATGCATGCATAATGCTATATTTATAATGGTAGATGCATAATGCTATATTTTTGGTTATATTCTTTTTAATGTTTACGCACGTCCACGCCCAAGACCCAAACGACAACTTATTCGGTAAAAATGCTGGAACCGAGAATTCATCAATAATTTCATATAAATCACACTATAGGATACGCCGGTTCCACGGAACAGGAGTTTACTGTGGTGTCCCCATCTCTCGCCGAACGCGATAACCGTTTTTGAGTGAAATACAAATTCTTGCCGGCTGGTTAAATGGCCTTAAGAATATATTTCACAGAAAATCTATTAAAATGTATGAATAAAACCAATTTGTACAACTCGGGCCGCTAGAGGGCACTAGTGGTAGCATGTTTCCATCAGATGTCAGGACCTGGAGGTATTGTTATTTTGGAGTATTTGTATATATACATTTATATAGTATTTGCTGGTAGGTACCAAAAATATAATATTTTTTTATTTGAAATGCTTGTTGGCAGATCAAAAAAAAAACATTTTAGATTGCCAGTTATAAAAATAATCAATTTAACATAGTACCTACCTATCCTTAAATCCAGTTCCATCCTAACATCGACCGCATCACTAACGTTCTTATTGGGGGGACCGATTGTATTGAGGGCTCGGTTCACAGAAGTGGCAGTTATTTCTGAGAACTTTGCCCTGTAGATCTGCAGGTTGGGTTTGATCTCGGTGCAGACCTGAATAATCTCAAAGCCAATGTTTTCACCTTCTCTGTCGCAATCTGTCCATATAATCAGTCCTTGACAGCCGCGGATCTCTCTTTCAAGTGTTTTCTGAAAGATTAAAATCAAATAGATAGACTAATTGGCCCACAATATACACATTTTTTTATTACCTTAGAAAAATAAATGTATGAGAAGATTAAATGCTCAGGCACCACCTAGAAAAACATCCCACTCGGCAATATCTGATCACACATACCCACCCTCGTAATCAATATTCAATTGCACATTGTTCTGAAAAGCAATGACTGACACCTGTGATGATGGAAACAAACAATGCATCGACCTAGGCATGACATTGTTGATGAGAATCAAATAATCGCATTTTATGAAGAAATTTTGATAAGTTAGGTATCTACTGTAAAAGAAAAATAATACACATTTATATGCTCGGAGTAATGGAGAGCTGATTGCTTTTAGGTGCCGTTTGCAAAGAGAGCAATGCTTCTCTTAAATAGATATTGTTTTATTATTTTTATAAACAATAATTATTAATCTAAAACACTCATCCAAATTGAAAAAACCTTCCGAGCAAAGATAAATGTCGCCGGCAGGACTCGAACCCGCACCCTTCTAATGTCCGGTTAGATGCTCTACCGTTGAGCTACGTCGGCTTATCGCAAACCCGCCAAGTCCTATCGAGTCCTGCCGGCGACATTTATCTTTGCTCGGAAGGTTTTTTCAATTTGGATGAGTGTTTTAGATTAATAATTATTGTTTATAAAAATAATAATTGTTACCCTTTGCGCTATGCACAAAAATCTTGTATTAAGTTTTTAAGAACTTTAGTTTATCAATTAATAGATATTGTTTTATTTACATACCTTAATTTTAATATAATCTTCAGGACACATTTTCATGACGGGTGCCTCGAATAGCGAGAGAGGATTGCACGACTGCCATCCTCTATAGCTGCCGACAAACTCGTAACCCAGGAGATGTCCGGACACTGAAGTCATCACCATTGTGCAGTTCTGATTGAAGACAGTAGCTTCAAATTCGTATATCTTGTTGTAGGTGGATATCCCTTCCCTCTGTAAGATGTAAACATGTATAGCCAACCAACAAAGTCAGAATATGTTTGTTTTGAGGAACATTTTAATAATTATCATTGGCATAGGTTTAAGACGTAAACTCACCCTTCGAGACGTCCCACGGGATAAATGACCAGCGATCGTTTTAGCAGCGTCATTCTTCTCAGCAACATTTAAATATTTCATCACTACAGAACTGTCATTAGAACAGAATCGGAATTCGCGATAAGAGGTTGTTTTAATTGAGAGTCGTTTCAATGCAATCCGTAAACATAACACAGATTTCAGCATAACTTATATTTCATTGAATATATTTATTATATAACTTGGCTGCATAAATAAAAGTAAAACAAGTTTTTAAGGTTATATTTCAAAACACCCCTGTCGGCAAGCTGTCAATTTCCTCTTCCCGCCAAATATTCTCCTAATGACATAAATGGAATGATAATATTGGAAACTCACTAACTTCATTGCTTACAAGAAAACATTTTAAAACTAGCGACTAGAAATATAAACGTCATAAACTTCTAAAGTTAGCCTAACAAAAAACATTTTGCACGGTATACTTTAATAGTTCCAGTTTTCATTGCTCGGATCACTCTGATCGCTACTATTTTTTACAATAATATTTTTGAGGATTAGTTTCCGTGACTGTCATATTTCGGCATTTGGCGCGAGTAGCATATTTTTTGAAATAGCACTAGTCTTACATCTACACTGATTGTAATCGAGCTTTTTAAGCTTAGTGAACTTAGGAGTGGTAAAAATATTAAACTAATGATCGTAATTAACCGCAATCCTTTAAGTAAATATTAAATTATTTGCAACGCTAATTTGTTCAGTTGTCCTCTTGGTATCTATTCTATGTTCCTTGCCGTATGCAGAAAATCAATAAATTGTGCCATGCTCTGTTCACATTCGCATTGACAAGTTTAGTGGAGTGCAGATACACAGCGTGTTTGCACACAGCCTGCGGCAGCTGCTCTGCATTCTGCCAACAAAGTAATTCGTTGTATAATAACAGTGGCTGGTATGAAAAGCGCAGTAATGTCTTTAACTGTAGCTAAACCGGAAAAATCGTCTGTGCCATTTCTGCCTAAAACGACAGCTTCGACGGTCGCGGGGAAAAATTCTGAGGGGTTGATGCGTCTCCATAAATTTCTTTATATTTTTAACCTACGACAAGGGGCAATCCTGATTGCAGTGCAACATATTGTAAGAATTTTTCAAATATTTTATTTATAAATACATGATTCCAACTAACTCTTTTCACATTTTTACTGGCTTTCATAATGAAATATACGAAATAATTGGTTCTTGTAACAAATTTAATAATTGCATTAATTGAGATGACCTAATTCCCCAGTAACCGTTTATATGCACGGGGGATGCAGCCATTGCTGCTTAATAGGTGTTAGTTGTTGTCCTACATTTTTGAGGGTTATTTTATTAGGAAGTAATAGGAATGTAACAGCGATCATTGTAAACTATATCATAATCTCAAATTTGCTTCAATTCTTCAAGTGCGAAGATATTTATTACAATAACAACAGTGTGATCGCAATGAAAATAGCCATATAATTAATGCATACAGTTAAAGTTCTTTAAATATATACGCTAATAATAATTCAAATATCTGGGGTGAATGAACAGTATGATGTTTTAATATAATGTGAAATGCAATCTGTCAGTTGAATTAATTTGATATTATAATCGTTTTTTCGAAAACTATTCTTGCTTGTAATCATCGACCGTAATGAATTCTACAATTGTAATTTTCGTTATGGGTGTTCAATTCTACGATTTTTTGTTGTTCCTATCCCACGCCTTTCTTCTTCTTCATAAACTTTCTCAATCGTCTCCGATTTTGCCAATTTTTACCCTTCCGAAGCCAAATTTTTTATTATTTAAAATACTCCCCATTCTTTATATGGGACGGATAAGGTGGTGCCTTTTAGAAAACGAGAAGGGATAAGGCTATAGGTTAAGGGGTGTTATCTGAATAGCTGTGTTTACTGTTTATGCACTTTTTTCGAAATACCTTACCCCAAAACACAGAAATATTCTAAAGATGTCTCGAGTAGGCCTGAGTCATACCTGCTCTTTTGTGATATTACCTAATCTTGATATATTATTTTTCCGGTATTACGTTATTTTCACCGTTCTCAAATATTAGTGTAATATGATTCAGGCATTCAGCAGCAATAGGAAAATTCGACAGATTACCTATCGGTTGAGCAATGGAGTTCATTGCTCTATAAGCAAAGGTAGGCTGTATGTAGTTTTTCAAGATCTGTTAAAAACTGTGCATTGAATATTTGAAAATGGCCACTGTATTATTATCATCTTCCGTCGTGGCCAACTGGATAAATCAGCTTACAAGTTCCTCATCTATTTGTATATAATTCGATTTTTTATGGTTCTTTTATGGTTCGTTTTCCAAGGTACACGTAAAAAGCTATGTCTTTCTATTTACACTTACACTCTTCATCGAGTTATGGGCGCTAAAGCTGTCAATGAGTAGAGAGAGAAACGGGAAAGTATCGATGTCCAAATATTTGGGTGTCACATATCGATATTCAGATATCACATATCGATATTAGGATATCACATATCAATATCCAGATCTTCAAATATCACATATCGATATCCATCAGATATCTACCAAATCAGTATTCAGTGGATATGAATACCAAAATATCACTTCAACACTCGGAACGGTTAGAACGCTAATATCTAAGGAGTCAGTATCAATATGTCAGATACCTTGCTGTATTATAATACGTTTACCTGTTACGAAAATATTAGGTTCAGCGTGAGTAGTATATCCATGGGTTCAGCCTTAGTCTCGAGCTCGAGTTAATAGAACGAATGTAGATGATGATGCAAATATTTTGTTACCTATATCCTCCATAATCTTAACTACTCCATTTTGATGTGGGAGGAATAGGGGGAGGGGGGGGGGGTGACAGAAGGATTGAGGGGTATTATCCCACTCTGGTTAATGTAATTTTATTAAGGTCACAATTCATTCCGCGGGATTCTGCCGGCGGGAAATGCCGCTTTCCCTCCGGCGGGACCCTGAGGAGAGGGGCGCGGAATGAATTCCGAACAATCCGATCCAAGGCTTTTCGTAGACGATTGATCCTGCCGCTGAGAGATCCAATATAACTTATCTATCCGTTAAATGCGTCTCTTATGAGAAAGAGGGAGAGGTTATAACGGAACTAGCCTTTATGCAATATTGCCTGTAGGTTTACGAAATCCATCATTGGAACATCATATCTGAATGTTTCCGGTTTTGAATTTACCCTTAAAAAGCGATGACAGAATCGGTTTTTATTAGATAGGTATTTATTGTTACAAAGTTATAGCGATTTTTAAAACATCGATTTGGATAGAATGAATGTAAAAGATATACATTCATTGTCATTTTGTAATGGACATCTCGTATACTTATTCTCACAATAGTAAGTATGTACCTACCATTCTTCACAGATCATGTATATTATTTTCTGTAAACACTATACAAGAGTTTCACTGTCCAGGACAGGTAGGACAGAGGCCTTCCCAGACTGGGAATGGGGTTGTCCCCTACAATGGAATTTCATGTTATTTACAAATGTATTCATAATTAGAGCATACTGGGGACAGAATTTTTTTAAAATACTGAATAGTACCGAAGAAAATTTTGAAAAGCTCGCCGGCCCCCCGATAAGCATGTGACGTGATGGTTCATTCAATTCAGCTTCAACTAACTCACTAACTAACTATCACGCCGTTTCTCTGCAGGGGTAGGCAGAGAGGACGGACCGCCAAATAACTCGATCTTGGCATACACGTCTTGTTTCATTCACATTCATGCATCGTCTGATAGATTCTCTTCTGTTATTCTGACTTCTGACATGGCCTGACTCAAGTATTTAATTCACTTGATCGTGATCGTGCCATGTTTTCCTCGAACGTCCCCGCTTCTTCTTCCATTCACATTCGGGTCATATATTCTCCTTATACTCCTTCCTTCATTTATTCGCGACTTGCATTCTTTACGATTTATTATTATATTATGTGGCCAGTTAGTAGCATAATGCTGTCAGCTGGTAACATAATATATTGTGAGTTAGTAATATTGTAATTTTATTTTCCAGGCACTATCAGCATGCACCCTGATCTTGCTGCTGGTGGGGATATCCCACGCCCAAGAGATGATGCAGGTCCTGAACTCGGACATGGAGGACAATGCTGAACGGGAAGGGACCTACCTCATCGATGATGAAGATATGACACTATTCCGAGAGTCACCTGGTGAAGCTACCAATAATCAGCAAAAGTTCAAGATTGCGCAGAATTTGGCCATGAGTGAGTATGCATTGTACTATATCTTAAAAAAATACTGACAATTTGTATTTTAAATCCGGTCGGTCGTCTCATACCGGGAAACCTTGTCATTAGTAATAATTTGATTTTGAATAAGATTGAAGATTATATTTTCGTAGAAAGCAATTACTTTGTGGTTTGACATATTTATTAAATAAAACAAACACTTTGTTTTAAACCACTATTTTATTTTTAAATTAACACCAACCGGTTTCGCCTATTTCAAGCTTCTTCAGGGTAAAATTTAAATTTAATTTAAAAATAAATTAGTGGTTTAAAACAAAGTGTTTGTTTTATTTAATAGAGTTAAGATTGTTTAACAGATTTAAGAATCTAAATCAGTGATTCCCAATCTGGACAATATCATCCACCAGTGGGCGATTTGAGTCGTTTGTCGGACGATCAAGAGTTAAAAGTACTTTGGGGGCAATTTTATATGATTTTGGGCGATAGGCATACTTTGTGCACTTACTTTATTAAAAACACCAAATAATTCAGCACTTTTTTTTATTTAGATCTGCGTTTGATGCAATTTAAAGGTTTCCATTTCATTAAATTCCAAAAAGTTTCGTAAATTTTTTATTTTTATGTTACTTCCGATCGATAAGAATCGACATCGGTTTATCCTTGGGCCTAGTAAAATTGTCGCCTGTGGGGCTTTATTTGTACGCGCTATGATTGATATTTTGGATGGGCTCCGTTTTATAAGGGTATGCGATGAAATGATGTTTATATTATATACATGGTGTTCGGAAACTCATGGTGCAAGTGTCAAACTGATGAATCTACATGACAGTTGGTGATGATTTTGTGGCACAATTATTTCGATTTGATCTCTCGTTTTCGAGTAAAATAGTGGATAGTCAAATTTGAAAAAAAATCATCAGCTACAGGGTTTACTATAAGCTCTTTATTGTTTTTGACAATGCATCAAACCGTAGACCTGGCTCTACCCATTAGTTGTGGAAAGAAATGCTCAGATCGAATGTATTTTTGGTTTCTCTATGTAATGTAGATTCACCAGTTTCCTGCTAATACCACTTGTTTTCAGTATAGGGGAGTTGAAGAAAAATGTATTTGAAAAGTGAGTAATGGGCCGAAAAAGGTTATGAACCTCTCTGATTTAAATGCTACAGATGAATTTTCATACAAAAAGATCATTTAGAAAAATACAACCGTATAAGGATATTCGGAGTATTTTTAACATAACCATACACCTCGTTATTAATGAGACCGTCTGGTTTTCCGGGACCGTGTTAGTATTAGTTATCATGGAGCCAATGTCGAGAAATGGTCAATATTCCTGCCACATCGATGCTATCAACCATCTTAATATCACACTTGAGGGCAAAAAGTCTGGGCATGTTGAGTATTGGATGCAGAATCTCGCCATTGTCTTCTAACCTCATCAACAAGAAAAGAAGTTGAATTAGTTCTAAAGTCCTTTTATTTAAATTATTGCTTCAAAATCTATAAATAATGGTGTCACTTAAAATTGAACTTTTCATTTCAGTGATGGTGATATTCCTGTACGGCAGCCTGGGAATCACGGCCATCTACCTAATATTCAGCGTGGCACTGTTCTACGGCGCGGCCAAGAACAAGCAGGAGTACATCATCCCTTGGGCCTTCCTCTCCACCTTCGCCATCGTCATCTTGAGTGTGAGCCTGTTTCTGGGAGACCAGAGTGCACTGCTAGTCAAACTGTGCGGGGGACAGGCCAGCTATAGTAAGTTATTACTATGGATACTTTTTTTAGATAACTCAATACAGGAGGCCTATGCTATTTATGGGAAAGCTAAAACTTTTTAAAATATGGTTTATATCTGAATTAGGCTGTCACTGCAGTTCCAGTTACCAGAGTCCGATGTGGAACCAGTCCTTAATCCAGTTATTTTGGAACTGGTTCCCGATGGTGGGACGGTTGATCAGTGTGCTGATTCCGAAGGAAAGGATCCAATTCCCTAAAATATTTCTGTGACAACTGTATCATTTTGGAAACAGCAATAGTTCAAAATTTTTGCATTATAAAAAGTTTATAAAAAAACAAGTTCAATAAATAATGTCGATTGATTCAGTGATTAGTCTTTTCAAGTAAATAAAAGAGTAAACCAGGGTCTTGAAGATACTCATTTCATAGGAGGGAAGAATCCCAAAAGTTGGTAAATTTTTCCATAGGCATGCTGTTGAGCACAACACAAAATGAGTCAAACACAAAAGTTAAAACGCGTTTGGCATGTCTTCTGGAAATGCACCCATGCTGAAGGGATCAATGACGCCTGTAATGTTCTTCAGAGCACCTTCCACTGAAATACCTAGAAATAACATTATTTTCCCATCCGATGTTTGTGTTCTGGACTAACTGAAGACTGCAATCCAGAATTTATGGAAAATTCTGGATTGCATTCTTCAGAGAGAGCTGGAGAGGTCAAGGGATCTCCCTTAACCGGCCTATCCCGATCCAGTCCACCACGCAGCTGGTGGTAAGATGCATCCCCCAACAAGACCTGGACAAACCTCACCCTATGAGCCCTGTCACCCTTGCTAAGTCACCTTCTTTAGCGAACCACTCGGAGTGATCTATAGCAGAGGTGTTGGTTATCCAATGAATTGTTCCCGGGGCAGCGGTACCCATACCTGCCTCCCAAATTGAGAACTTTCTTATTTTTTTCGGGCATGCACAGCTTACAACCTCATACCTCGAGAAGAACAAAATTATCAATGACCGTCAATACGGACGGATTCCAATGGAAGCGCTTGTGCAGTGATCTTCTAGCGTGTGTGACGCATGTTCGGGGGTGGTGACTGGAACGTCACGGTCAAATGGTTACACTGGACATTTCCAAGGCCTTCTAATGGGTTTGGCACCGAAGACTTGTCAACATACTGCCTTCTTACGGATTTCCTGTATCCTTCTGTATGTGTATTGCCGACTTTTTGAGGGAGAAATCGATTCTGATGGTTGCTGACGGTTTCATCTCCTCCTCGCATTCAATAAATACTAGTGTCTTGCAGGGATCAATTTTGCCACCGACTTTGTTTTTGTTGCCACCAATTCATTGTTATGCGGATTACAGTACAGTCCGTGATAGTTTTTGTTTGACAAGCCCCCAAAGGGCACATAAACTCCAACGGCTCGGAGGGGTTTGGAGCAGAGAATGGACGGTTACCTCGAGAGAGTTTCCTCTTGGGGTAAGAATAACCTCGCTGAATTTAATGTTTTAAAGACCCAATCATGTCTGATTACGTCTAAAAGGAATAACTAAATCTCGTCTCCTTTAATGGAAGCAATCTACCCAACAAGCCCTCCATTAATATCCTTGGTGGAACCCTAAGTGACCAGTTCAGGTATGGGGGCTCCATCAAAGCCAAAGTAAAGTTAGCCTCTCAGAAGCTGGGTGTACTGTACAGAGTCCGCAGATACTTTAATAGTACACAACTGCCGACCCTCGCAAATGCGCCCCACTATAGAATTTGGCAGCCTTTTCTGGTCTCGAGCCTCAAAATATCTGAAAAAAATGCTTTTCTCTGTGCAGTCCATTTAATAGATTCGCCTATTTTAACAAACGGATTACAATCTTTGGACCACAGACGTCAGGTGGGAATGCTGTCCCTGTTCTACCGGTAATGGAAGATGTTCCGATGAACTAGCATAATTGATCCCTTCGGCACCAGTGCATAGTCAGGCATTCCCAAAGATGGCATAGGCCTTGAGACAAATTATTTCCTCAGGGCCTCCTGTGTCGAGTTACTGTACATAAAATAAAAAAAATAGGCTGCATGTCCTTTGTAAATTTACTTTAAAAAGTGATCAAGCATTCTAAATGGCAGTTTCGCACCATTAAGATGGGACCATAATCCATGCCAGAATTGAATTAATCAAGAAACATTTTTTTAGGATGCATCGGCACTTTTCTATTGGTTGCTCATATCTACTGCATCGCAACTGTGGCAAGCTTCATTTACGAGCTGAGATTCACGCAGAAGATCTGCTCGGCAGAGGAAATCAAACCCCGTAAAACCACCAACGGAATTGTCACCATTCGGTTCAACGCCCTCGTTACCGAGGCCCACCTGGTTTGAATGATAAATGTTAGAAATTTCCACGTTTACACTTAGAATGTTTAAAAATTTTACCGATGTTGATATTCTTCATCAATATTTTCGACATTCTAAATTTAAACATTTGAATTCATCACATCAAACTGATCGCAAGGTATTTACATATACGATGAAGGGTAATAAAATATATTAGCTTTGAGAGCATTCTTTGTTTGAATTCTGCGCTTGTTTCGGCAAGGGTAGATGAAATAATGATATTTCACTATGGAAGCTGTACAACAATTATATTACTGACAAATGATTGTCCATTGTAATTAGCTATGACTGTGGCGAGGAAGCCATCGTTCTGAGGACGGGATTGTCCTGCGACTTAAATTGTATTAATCTACTTGTTAGTATTGAAAACAATTACTGATATTATCATTAAAACGTGTTATGAATTGCACTCACTGTGTAGTGTCTATGGGTGTAAATTATTGTTATGAACTTGTGTGATTTCTATTATAATTCAAAGACAATTTATTTTATGGAGTACTTTTCTATTGCTTGGTAAGTAGATGTACAGAGTTTATTGAGAATATCAAGCACAAAACAAGTGTTTGAGAATATTCAGCTAAAAACACGTATTTGATAAAATCAAACACAAAACTTGTATTTGAGAATATCAAACACGAGACCTATTTGAATAATAATTAATAAAAAATCAGTATTTGAGAATAATTAAGTATAAACCGTAATTCGAGAATGGCAACCACAAAACCAGTATTTGAGAATAATTAAGTATAAACCGTAATTCGAGAATGGCAACCACAAAACCAGTATTTGAGAATAATTAAGTATAAACCGTAATTCGAGAATGGCAACCACAAAACCCGTTTTGAGAATAATTAACACAAAACCTGCATTTGAGAATATTACACATAAAACCCGTTTTGAGAATATCAATTCAAAATTCCTGAATGGTAAATTTTCCAAGCACAAGCTAATATAAATTTGAGAAAATTAAACATATTAACCCGAATTTGAGAATCTCAGATGTAAATATACATCTTTATGAAATTAAACGCAAAACTTGTATTTGAGAACAATTAACAAAAAACCCGTATATGAGAAAGATATATTTTTAATTCCCATATTTGAGAATATCAAACATAAAACCCATATGCATGCCAAAAATTCTAATAAGTTTTATATTTTCAAATGAAGCGATAACTTTGTGGTGTGACATTATTATTATACTGACCTGAAGAAGCTACGAACCCGGTCAGCAAGAAGTATGTAAAAATAAAGGTGATGTAAACAAAGTTATTGTTTTATTTTAAAATTGCAAGAAGTTCTGTTTTCTTATCATCACTATTGAAATGTTACCTACACTATGCTAATGCTTTCGTAGTATAAGGAGGAGAGGGACGTCGGAGAGGGATTATTTATTAATTCGAAACAATGATAATATTATTAAGCAATACGATAAACATAATGATTTTAAAGAGAAAAATATTTAATTACATATTTTTTTAAATCTACATAGGCTATCAAAATCAAATGATAGAAATGTGACTCCTACGTATGTTTTGCAAAATAATTAAAAATGTTAAATATCCTCAAAAAATCCTTAAAAGGCTTTTCTAGCCGAGAAGAAATTTTCTGAAAAAAAGATTAGAGGGTAGTTTTATTTTTTCATTTAAAATTAAAATTAAATTACTTTAAAATTTATTTTTTTAATGCGGATTACAAAACTTTATTTTGTTTGTAAGTTTTATTTACTATGTGCTTTTGCTATTTTTGATATATTAAATTCTCTACCGGTTTCGACACAATCGTGCCATTCACTAAGCAGTAGCAGTTTTTAAGAACGCTAGTGCATGGCACGGTTGTGTCGAAACCGGTAGCGAATTTAATATATCAAAAATAGCAAAAGTACATAGTAAATAAAACTTACAAACAAAATGTCTGGAAATTGCTATATAGTGAATACCGAAAAAATACAAGAAATTACAAAACTTTAGTTAAATTTATTTAAAACAATGTTTCGGGAAAGGATAGCAATTATTTTTCTCCACTTTTTAATATTATATTCGTATTTTGTAAAACATACGTAGGACGGTCAGAAAAAATATTATTTCTGATTTGATTTTGTTAAATGTCTATGTTAATTTTAAAAATGTATAATATATATTTTTCTCTTTAAGAACATTATGTTTATCGTATTGCATTGTCATCATTTCAAATTAATAAATAATATCCTTCCGATTTCCCTCTCTCCCCTTAAGTGACATATTAAACACGCATAAAAAATTTATGACTAACGCTATACCTGAGGGAAAAAGAATTAAATTTTGTGCTAAATGTGTAGATATTTTTTAAATAGATAATGTAGCTCTGCTATGGTTTTTTTTGTTGAAATTATAAATGAATTTTTAGGCCTTAGGGTAGATGTATTGATTTTGTGATGAAATGTTTCCTTCCAATACCCAACTACAAACATATTACCAATCACTTGTGGATATTTATGATTGTGTAGTTGAAGTAAATTGAAGTGTGCATATTTGTAATAATTTTCTTTTCGTGGTTTATAATATATGAATGAATTATCTAGGTATCTACAAAATTAAAACCTTTGATTATTACTAGACATTGGATTATAATATAATCATGTATACTGCATTTGCATATTTGGGCCTTTTTGGTCGTTAATGCATATTTTAGCCATATTATTCTATAAATTATGAGTTTTTCAAATTAGAAACGTCTATATTTTTTGTCTTTTTTGAGCATTCTTCGCAATCCCACCCGTGTAATGGGTTACAAAAGACAATTTTTCAGTTTTTATCGTTTCATTTAGGCATATGCATTGGCATTTTTAGTGCATAATTTGCATGCACATTTTGCCACTTTGATGGTGCATATAATCCGATGTCTAGTTATTATAATTTGAAGTTGAAGTTTTTATAAAACACACATATAGGTTAATTCCTCACGACTGTTCCACAAAGCCAGTAGCAAGGACAGTGATAATTGACAGCTTAATTTTTTAGTTAATTGTAAGTCACTTTCTCTGTCTGAACAGACCGTTAAGTAGCAATTTAGTTGACTGGATTGGAATCTTTTCTATTTTTCGATTGAGTAGCCCCCTCCACCCGCTGCGCGCACATCTTGTAGTAAGGTTGGTGCTGCTGTCCTTGTACTGTTGAAGTTTGGATACGCACTTTCTACTTATTCATACGAGATCACAAGTAGCATCGGCGCAGCCGGCAAGTCGGCAAATATTCTCAAACCTGCATGTGCATCCTCTACTTAATTGCACATGTAGATGGCATTTATTACTTTTCTCAGGACAATGATTTAGTTGCCACTTATGTTCAGTCCATACAGCATATTCTATTTTATTGTGCACTGCAATGGTAGTGCGTTGAGCAAAGATTTACATATGTATTTAGTTTCACATTATTAAGTTAATCTTTCAGCAAAATACAACTCATAAGTTGTCATTTATGTAAAACAATTATTTAAAGCGTATTTATTTTAAACTTCTTTTTATGTGATACAACACAAGAGATCCAACTACCCGTAGCCAGAGGAACAATGACATCCGCGTTTATCTAAAGTTGTCAGGATGAATGAAGTGGGGGAAGGCAAGGAGATGGCGAAGCGGAAGGTTGGGATCTACCTGGCTATTTAAATCTTATCAACAAACATAGATAAAGCAATTTAACATTTTCTCAAAATTTTCCAAATATTGATTATATATATATTTTTTAATAACGTAAGAATAAAAAAATAAAGAAAAATACTCGAAGCTTTCTTTTATGATAATTTTTTTAATGTAGAAGAGAAGGTGTTCCACAAGGAAGGTACACACATCGAGAGTTTAGTTTAAATTAAAGGTCAAGACGGTAATTGTGGTGCAGGCTTATTATATAAGTACACATTTTATTTATATTCATGCATCAATGATATCTTAACCCTTTCATACCGTACATACATTTGAAAATACGATTTTATAATTTATTTATCACTATTGGCAATTTTCGTTTTCTGATTGTTGGGATTACTGGCTTTGTGCGCTATTTTTTCCATTGGATTTATATAATTGTTAAGGCGACAGCCATATTCAGACTTCGAAAGGTGTTTTTTTTTTGTGTGGTTTAATGTTTAATCTCAACTTGCTATTTTTTTAATGTTAGTTTTGAAGGTGTGTCTTTTATTAATTTTAAATTAAACACGCTCTTGCCGACCTAATGTTCTTTCAGATGAAAGTAGAAACTGAAGTATAAAAAAAAAAAAAAACACCAAAATTTTTCTTATAATTTTTAATAAACCTGATGAGAGTATAACGAGTATTACGAGGAAAGCGTACTTAACCTTCACAAAACTGGGCTATAGAAATTAACTCTTATTGTTATTAGGCAAACTATTTTTCTTATAATTTTTAATAAAACTGATGAGAGTATTACGAGGAAAGCGTACTTAACCTTCACAAAACTGGGCTATAGAAATTAACTCTTATTGTTATTACGCAAACTATTTTTCTTATAATTTTTAATAAACCTGATGAGAGTATTACGTGGAAAGCGTACTTAACCTTCACAAAACTGGGCTATAGAAATTAACTCTTATTGTTATTACGCAAACTATTTTTCTTATAATTTTTAATAAACCTGATGAGAGTATTACGAGGAAAGCGTACTTAACCTTCACAAAACTGGGCTATAGAAATTATCTCTTATTGTTATTACGCAAACTATTTTTCTTATAATTTTTAATAAAACTGATGAGAGTATTATGAGGAAAGCGTACTTAACCTTCACAAAACTGGGCTATAGAAATTAACTCTTATTGTTATTACACAAACTATTTTTGAAAATTTTATTTTGTTTTCTTATCCCTACTCTTATTATTATTTTTTTTATAATCTGTAAAATAATTAATTGTATAAATGATTACACTATAGGGACAAATAATAATTTATTGTATTTTTAAACAAAATATACCCATTTTTCTCAAATATATCACTCAAAATGAATTAATGTTAGATGTAAATATTATGTTATAAGAAGTTTAAGCGTCTCTGAATGTATAAAAATGTTTTTAAAACAAATATAAACTGTATATCACTGAGTTTTAATAAAACTGACAAAAGTGTATGTTCTTTATTTGATATCCTTTCCAAAAGCAAACTTCTTTCGGTACCCCCATCCAGTGAGGTGCAGTCCATAAAGGCGGAAAATCTGTGCCCGCCCACACGCAAAATAAACCATGAGCAAAAATGCGACAAATTTCTAATCAAAATGTATTTTTTCAGTGAATTTGGTAAGGAATTTATACACTAATTTATTCAGTTGGCCATAATAATCAGGGGAAGATTGGTCATTTTCAAATATTCCATTCAAAATTTTTATCCGAACTTGAAAAACTACACACAGCCTGCCTTTAGTCATAGAGCAATGCTCCCATCCTATTAGAGGTTAGTTAGGCCAGTGTTTCTCAACCTTATTTGTGCCATTCCCCACTTCAACGCTTCAAAAACCTGCATGCTCCTTCTGCTTCATAGTATTCAGAAAAAAAATTATGGTTGCTTCAAATAAAAAAATGCTCAGTCTAAACTAGTGGTTCCCGAACTTTGTTGGGTACGGAACCCTAACAAGCTGCTTGGATGCTGGCAAAACCCCAGTTTCATACTAAACATTTTATTAGCAATTTTTTTTAGATACATATCTGTTCATCTTCCTCAATTAATGTGAAAGAAAGACAATCCAATCGCAGGAGATTTGTCATTTATTTTTATGAATATTTCTTTTTTGCGTTAGTCCTAATTTCCCGAAGTTAGTAGGATGATGAGACATTCCCAATTGGGGTATGTTTTGATGCTGATGGAATTGGGATATGAACACAGATCAATTAATATATAGAGATGCACTAACACGTAAGGGGAAGAAACCAAAATAAGAGGGGCGGGGTGAGAGTTAGACTTGCCGCCAATTTAAGTAAAACAGCTACTAAGTAAAAAAAGGTTTGGCTTATTTACAAAAACCGAATATTTTGTTAGAGCTTTTAGATTGATCCTTTTTATAAGTGTTTGGTAATTTGCTTACCAGAGTCGAAATCAAACGTGGACGGCAGTGCACCAAAGCGGGTGCCAAAATAAATGTCACGTAACCTTTGCTTTTAGTCGTCGAAATCATATTAGGGCAAGTCTATGAATTCTGATGTCAGTGGATATGAATTATAATCTTTGCAAAGACACGGAACGCCTTAAAATCACATTTATGAACCATTGAGGCTATGTTATCTGAAAAATAATTAACAAATTGGTTTGTAACATTTTCCGCAGATTGATTTTTTAACATAAACCTACTAATTACATCGTCACAGTTACTCTTTGTCCTAGGTCCTAGAATTTTATTTATTTCATCCCAGGTTTTTTTGATATCTGAATTATTATTTTTAAATTTATCATTGAAAATGTTGTTTTACTTTTTATTATTAATTTAGTAACAAAATTACGAAAAGATTTGTATTGTTTTCCATAAATTGCATTTGTTGGGGAGCTTTTCCACCACTTAAATAAAGAATCTCGTTTTTTAATGTGTGATAGAATATCTTCTGTCATCCATTCTTTTATAATCCAAGGTCTTGTATTGGGTTTTACATCTATAAATATTTTACTATTTTCATATACTTCGTTAAACTTGCTTTTTATTTGACTATATAAATTATTGGAATCATTTGTCTGAAGCAAAGCATTCCAGTTATAATTTCTAATTGAAAAATCTATTCGTTTTTGAGATAAAATTGAGACTTTCCGCCCTTTATTTATAGGTCGTTTATTAGTTTTATGGTACAGAATGTTCACAACTGTTGCAAAGTGGTCTGCAATGATGAAGTCACAAACACATGCGTATAGTATGTCAGTTTCTTTGTGTTTGCTATTATACCTAACAAAAATGTGGTCCAGACATGTTCGTGTCATTTTACCATTTGCTATAGCTTCCCTTGTAACGTCATTTATAAATTTTGTAAAATAGTTATTTGAAAGAGCATTTTCATAGTGAATAATCACAGGATCCATATAATTTAACAAATCAATATTTATATCACCAAATATTAGCATATTTTCATTAGGGTTTGAACATTTTGTTAATATTGATGAAAGTTCATTGATAAATGATTGTTTACTAAGATTTGGTGGTCTATATATTGCTAGTACATTGAGTATAGAATTATTTGGTACAAACAACTTTGTTTTAAGTAAATTTTGGGTGAAAGGTAAAGTATCCCGAATATACAAGGTTATACCCCCTCCAGATTTGGATGTGCGATAGTAACTAATGCATTGTAACCGGGAATTTCGAAAAGACAAGTATATTCCCTTTTTATTGAAGTTTTACATAGCATTATGATATATATATATTATTCCAACAATTTTGGAGGTTGGCATGTAAGACATCCCAGTACTTACATATGGATCGAATGTTTAGTTGAACACAAGTAAATTTACCTATATCATGGCCAATTTTATGTTCTTCCGTCCACTGTTTCAAGTCATTAGTCCTCGTGTAGATAACATCACCGTCGTCATCAATGTATTTATACGCCATAATCGATGGTGGCAAAGTCCTTGGAAAGAGCAGCCTTATAAGCTGGGCAGGTATCCTTGTCTCCGGTCGAATGTCCAGTGGGCTTGCCAAACCTGGTACAGGTGGCACATACTGGCTTGGCGGCAGCTTTTGGGCAATCTGTCCTGGCATGACCTTCACTTGCACAATGTCCACATCTTTGCTGGTCCTTGCAGAACTTGAAGGAATGTCCAATCATTTGGCACTTGGAACACACTGTAAACCCAATAAAGTCACGAACGCGGCACACATTCCAGTCAACAAAGACCTTTCCTTGCTTCACCAACACGTGACGTAGATGGGCAGGCACCTCGTAGACCCGGTGGCATGTCGATCCTGTCCGAGCACCAGCTAGATGATTTAGCTTACACGTTTTCACTGTGGGTTCTAAGTCTGCTTTGTCCTGGATTCCCGTTAAGGCACTCCTGAGGAAACACTCATCTGTAAGGTCCCGAGGAACATGAAAGAATATCACTCGTGGATGTCATTTTGTGGGCACTCAGAGTAGCCGAGTTGAGTATTTTTTCCTGGTCTTCCCGAGTAGCGGTTTGGATAACTACGCCTTTGTTACGGATGTTCCTTATACCCGTAACGCGGATTCCATGCTCAGATGGTCGTAAGACGTCCTTCAGGGGCTGCTTCGTTTCGTCGCTATCCTTAGCCGAATCCAGTTTCGGAAAGATGCATATGGCAGGCTTAGGGGTCCCAACACTAAGTCCTGTACGGGTGATTGGAGGTCGTGGCGTGTTCTGAGGACCATTTTTTACCATGTCGGCAAACGATAGGCTTGCCTCCGTGGCATTAGCCACTCGACGCATCACTGGTCCCAGATCAGACTCTAGCTGCTGAATTTTGTCCAACAACTGCTTAATATAATTATCCGCCATCGTTTTTTCGGCCTGCAAGACCTTGATGTTTGCAAGGGCTGAGTTGAGATCTCCTCTCAGTTCTTTCTTTTCAAGCAACAGCTGGGCCACTGATCCTAGAACACTCATAACATTTCGGGACACCTTGAGCTGCTGTTCTTTTGATACCTTTGACGGTTTTTCCGCCAATGTATCCTTTAAGGCCTTCAGGGAAAATTGTGTCCCGGAGAGTATTTTTTGTCCTGATGGATTACCGCGGTTAGGGTCGATATCCATCTCTGTCTCCTGGGCATCAGAATCTGATTCGTCCGAGTGGGAGCTATAGGGAGAAGCAATAGTGGGGCTGTCATTGTTTCGTGAATTCTTTTTTTTTCCCATATTCACATGAAAGTGAAAACTTTTTGTTTGTTCGTAAGCCGAGAATTATTTGTAAACAGGTGGTTTCACAATTTCACAGAAATAAGCGGTGATTGGTTAAAAAGAGATCACTACACCCAGATCAGATGACGTGCGTTGCCATCTGGTCTGGGAGACATTGACACTATGTTGCATTGTACCACTCCCTTTTTTCATACTCTCTGTTATACAAAGTAGATCCAAACTTTTGCTTACCATTGAATCACATAGTTCATTCATCTTTCTTTCCATTCCTCCTCTGACATTCCACGTGCCAATTCGACATTGTTCACGTTCCATCCTCCTCTGCGCCACCGAAGGGTTGGCGATGTGATGGATAGCGAACCTCATCATCACCTGTTTCGGCCATACCCTTCCTCCTAAATGATACTACGTATCTAACTTAAACATAACATACCTTGACACAATGTCTACCTATACAATACAATTAAAATTTAGGCAAAAAAAAAAAAATAACTCTTTAAGGTTCGAAGATGGCCACATGGGGAATACAGCAATGGCTAAAAGGGGCAAAGTTAGTCGGTCCCCTCGTGTTCGTTAATAACCAAGTTTGACTGTACATTATTAAGCTTCGGGTGTAATTAATTAAACGTTTTCTGATTTCAAAATTCTTTCTTGAGCAATTAATCAATTTCATTGCCTGTCATTGGAGCCGAGGAGTACAAAATTGGTGACATCCTTTTTTCTTCCAAATCAGTATAGCTCACACTTCTAGGTGTTATCAATCATTAATACTCAGTGCTTCAGGGTTCGTTGCAGGCATTTTTTAACTCAATGAAACCAATTCAAAACATCCAACACAATTTTCTATAAATTACGAAAATAACTTACAGAAAAACATACTTGTGAAAACCCATGCGACAAAAAATGAATTTAGTTTTGTTGTGACAGACTTCAACCTGACCAAACTGTACCAAATACTGTAAATTGTAGACATTATGGACCGATGATGCATTTATTAACAATTTCTCCTGCCAGAGACTGTCTCTCTGACGATACGTTATAAATTTAAACACATTTATTTGGGTAAATAATATTTTATTCAGTGAAATTCAAAGAAAAAACAGAAGCCTCATTCAAATTCATTCATAATAATAAAGTTTAACCCTTTGAAATAATTATTAGATAAAATATTATACTTAAAGCATTTAATCCGATATCACAATAAGCCGAAAATGGAAATGACGTACTTTGGACACATTGAGGCACGTTTCCAAAGAGAAATTTATTGTCCTCTTTTGTCTCTTAATTGCGTTATTTCACAAATGTATTCAGTGTTCACGTCTTTTACATTGCAATAAAGAGATTGTTCACTAAAAAGTGCATATATTGTGAATAAAAGGGTTTGGTAAGATCTCTTTGTAAAAACAGTCCTCAATAATTTATTTTGATAATTTTTTCCTCTGACAACAGTTGATAATTTTTGTTTTGTTTATTTTTTATGCAAATTCAATTGTTTATCTACACATTTATTGATAAATCTAATTACAAAATGTCATACCTATTGGATAATGTAAAATATTACTACATGCTTTTTTTTTCCAATATAATTTTTTTTATAACAATGTTCATTGTGAATGTGCACAAATATACAATTTATGCAAATCAAGTATAAAATGATTTATAAACTACATAATATTATATAAACATGACACAATTAATAATACGCTGATTAAATTTATTGTTCAGGAATTCTCATGGATTTTACAAATTGTGCATGATAATTTTGCACCAATAGACAACCAAAAAGTATGTCATAAATGGTCACATTACTTCATATGTTTCGTGATTATAATAATTATACTTTGTCTTTAAACAAGATATTATTTATTTAACGCTTAATATAGAACTAGAGAACAACATTGGGTAGTTCAATCGTACTGCATATTAATTCCGTATTATGTTTCTAGAATATTTGACACTAACTTACCAAAGAATATAATTTTTTACAATTTTATGGGAAAAAAAAGAGCTACTGGTGTGACCGTTAAAATGGCATGACCAATTTGGCAAGGGAACAATTTATTTGTGATAGTTTCACGTATTTTAAAATTACAGCAAAAGTTGAGTAGCAATAAGACTGTTTTTCGGAATAAATTTATTCAAATGAATAGTTCAAATTTTATGGTTTCATATTTATGTATGTATATACATTTACAAATATTATAGGTTTTATGCAAATTTTATACAGACCCTTTTGGAGCTATGTTTATGTATTAAAAAGAAAGGAATAAGTTGTATCATTAACATTACATAAGTTCTAAAATGTACCGAAGATCAGAAAATGGTCAAGTCAAAGAAAATTAGAATAAGGCAAGATGATGATTTTCATTCTTTAGTCAGAATATGGTACTCACAACACTCAAGATGACGTCACTCTGTGTTCATTATTATTACATAAATATTATCACCATTACTAAGATCAACTTTTCAAAACTTTGGTAATTAGTAATTACATATTAGGATTAACATACAATTCTCCTTAATAAAGTGATTGAAATGTAAAAGTAAAGTGTTTATAAAATAGAAAGTGTAAAAAAAAAAACCATGGATTAAAAGTAATGTTTGATACTCGTATTTAAACGTCTAGGGATGGGAGTTGAACTGATTTGTAAAAGAAACCGGCGTTGGTGACTACATCACTGCGAGGTCTGCTGGATACAAAGGTGAAAGCAGACTTAAACCTAGCAACTATAATAGTTCAAGAATGGTGCACTTAATTGCAGTGGAAACCAAAAAAAAAACTCAAAAGCGGAAAACGCAACACAAATGGCTCTCCAAAATTAGTATAAATTCAATTTAAAAGAAAATATTAAATAACACAAAATATTTTCAGTACCTTTTATAAAAATCCTTAAAAATAAATTTAAATTTGATATTGTTCAAAATTAACCTTTTGACTGCGGATGAGATGCATAAACACGGGTGGTGACTGCGTACCGCCACTGCGGGTACCGAGCGTAGTCGAATTGAATATTCTCTCTCAAGCAGTGTCCTACTCTACTACTCTCGTACGTTTACTAAAAATCTGTAAGAAATACATGCGTCGGTGATTACAACCGTGTTATTCTTGATGATTGCTATTATAACATGAAAAACGTTCATTCATCAACATTATAAATTAGATTTAACATCATATTATTGACTCCACACAGTTACCGCGGCTCTGCATGCTTCGAATTCAGCAGACAGAGGGGTAAAATAAAATATTAAAACAAAAAAATTTGAGGCCACATTGTAAAAGTATTTTTAATTACTTGTAATCGAATTATGTAGGTAGTTGAAATGATTTAAGAGAAAAATATATACCTAAAATTTGTTTTATTACAGTTGATAATATGTTTTGGTTCAAGCGCATTAAAAAAAATGATGTTGAATATTCATTTTACTGCTTTTATAATTGTTCATTTTTTGAATAATGGAAAATTCGCCAAACATTAAAAATGATTGCGTTTCTTTCGATTCTGCGTAACTGATTTCCACTGTATGTAAATTTGTAAAACCTATAAACAAAAGGACTTGAAGCCTAGTGCCTCTCATCAGTCATTTCCAGGAACTGGTCGCAAACGTCCCGGGAACTCTCTCCCTTGTTGGTGAACATGTATTTGTAGTAGGACCCGTCGGCGCAGATTACTGTAACATAAATAAATAAATCAATCAATAATAAGCGTAGATGTACAATGTACATACAGGGTGTGGCCTAGAAACATTATTTTTTGGAAGGAGAATAAAATGAAAAGTGTTGCTGATAGACAAAATTTATTTTTAAATAATGAAAGAACATAATTTCAAGTTTTAAACAAAACATCTGTAAGGTGGGGCCCACTGATCTCTATGCACTGATACAACCGATTTCTGAAGCTCTTCTCTACACATTCCAACATGTCCACTGGAATTCGAGCTATTTCCTGCTGAATAAGATTCTTCTAAGCAGGGTTGTAGGGCGGTGTTTGTAAACCTTTGCCTTGGTTCTGGAAATCATGTGGTAACAATTTTTGCACAACAACTATCTTGTAGGAATGTAAATTAAAATGTTTGTGAAGAATTCGAAGCATTGAATGACTGGATATTCCTAGGGCGGCTGAATTTTTGCGAGGGGAGCGTTTCGGAGATCTTAAAATTGACTGTTGAGCTGCCTCCACATTTTCTGATGTCATGACGGTCCATCGTGGTCCTGGGGATTTTTTCACCACATTACACGACCTCTAGGCTGAATTCTGAAGTGAGTATGGAACGCGCGCTACACCACGTAGATAAATATGCTTCCACTGCGAAAACATGCTACCCCTCGTCCACCTCATGTTTCCTACTGAGTACATGAACAGACACTTCCGGAACTGCTGCGTTCGGTTTGCCCAACCCCACCTTTTTTACGACCTCTCTCCCGTCACAATGCATATTCATAAAAAGGACGTTTCTAGGCCCTATCCTGTATATAATTAGATACAATACTTAGCGCCCAAAGTGGCTCCGGTCAAGTGCAGTCCATTGGGCCTCACAGCTAGATTTACTACTTTAGTCGACTGCCAATCATCAACGGTTCATCATATACGAAATCCGAGCGAATGACTGAGTAAACTGTTGGCTTGCGTACTAAGATCTCGCAAGAACAGGACCGGTGGTCCCAATTTTTATTTTCGGCAATGTAAAGGAATATATAAAAAGCCTTAAAACGCCTTCATCAGAATGCACACCTCCTCACAACAAAATGGAACACGCTTTAAATCCGCATTCATATAGGCGTAACTACTCTATTATTATACACATACCTCCATTTTAATAATAGAGATCCCCCGGGAGAAGTCGCCCATGGTGCCAATGTCCTGCCCGAGCTAGCAGAACTATTAGGAACTGGGCAATTGTCAAGAGAAAAGGAAAAGCAGGGGAGATAGCACAATGGGGCTATGGACAGACTGCTTACGGGAGATATGCACACCGTCTCCATATCAATAATAATGATCGGCCGGTTGACAACGACAATAAAAAAAATGTTTACAGTAAAAATGATTAGTCATGTTATTTTTAAATAGCGGAGAAGTGTTAAACTGATTGTAAACGCTGTTTTATAGTTTTATCTAGAAAGAGCACGTAATGTTTATTTATAATTTTAATGACTTCTTCTAAAATAAACACTTTACAACCTATAAAACATATAACAAAACTATAAATTATTTAAACTAAAGATGAAAATTCTTGCGCCATCTTTGTCTTTCATAATTTACTAGCCGACGTGTATTTACGAATGGTTTGGAGTAATGTTGTGGGGTTGTGGATTCTAGCAAACTGGGTGTAATTTTACATCTACTCCTACCCCGTCCCCGTCCCCGTCCCCGTCCCCGTCCCCGTCCCCGTCCCCGTCCCCGTCCCCGTCCCCGTCTCCATCCCCGTCCCCGTGCCCGTCCCCATCTCCTACCCATACCCCTTTCACCACATCACTCACATATCCTTATCAGCGTTTAGATCTCTCGTAAACATACTTCCCAATTACACAAACTCATCCACTTGCTCATAAGTATCCAAAAGCTGTCCACATTGTTTTTTTTTAATAAAATGAATCCGTGAACATATTGTTTGAAACTTGGCTCATAGAACAAAACAAAACAGCATCGGGATGTTCGAACTCGTAACACCGAGTTCGAAATTTGAACGTTTTGCAACTGAAGTCAAATTAAGGTTCCATTTGTGTTAAATTTTTTAAACATAAATTTAACCTTTGCTCCCTTCGGTGACCTCGGAGGTCAAGTTGAAGTATACCGCAATGTTACTGTTAAAAAACTACATTTTATTGTATTTAAATCGACCTCGTAACCCATTCCAGCGCTGAGATAATGCATAATAATGAAACAAACATACACATACCCGAAATTTATATATGAACGTACATATTAGATTTGTGCGTTATGCACATACATAAAAAAAATTAATAATTCATGAAAATGGTTATGGCAAAGCATACAGAGCAACATACTTATCTCTACAGTCTGTCAACAGAGAAACTAATAAATTTAATTCATTAACTATTGTTGGTTTATCTATCTATAGTGGTAGTGCCTTCGACGTCCGCAATAAAAGTCTTGATCGTATTTCTTGGAAATGTTTTAAGGTTTATCACTGAATGGAATATTCCGTACAAATAAATTAAAACAATTGCGTTATAAGACAAGAAATCAAAAGACAATTATCCTGCGAAAAAATTGTTCACGATTCACCAATTACGTATGTTTATAAAATAGAAAATATTATATTTTTAAAGTGTATTAGAAATGGGGTAAGTAAGTTAAAATAATAAATATATGGATTAACAATAAAATAAAAAAAAGCCTATCCAAGTAGATTTTTTTTTTTTAAATCATGCGATAAAAAAACAATACAACATACCAATTATGGATGATTTATCAGCCCCAAAAGCACAGACACAAGGGGGGCCGTTGGGTATTGTGAACTTGCAAAAACTCCAAGTGCTGGCAAAGTATTTGGGGAGGAATGAGGCGTTTGCCAAACTGGATTGTCTATTCAGCTTGGGGTCTTCAAGGCTAAATATGTGGACTGTTCCATGGTCCGAGGCTACGCACAGGCAGGTACCGCTGTGGTTGAAGTTTATACAGTAGATCGAAGCCTAAAAACAAGAAACAAATTATAAAAATTAAAAAGGGCGAAGCATAATGATTAATATAATGAGAGTATTTGACATTCGGCAGAATTACGCTAAAACAATCCTCACTCATCTTTATACAAACAAACGTAAATACTATAAAAAAAGACTAAACACTCGTATTACTAGAAATATACTAACAAAGATTTACTCCAAATTCCTGTAAATCATAATACTTTTGGGCAACGGAATTTTAGGTACTTTGCGATAAGAATTTTCAACATTCTTCCAGTTGGCATCAAAAAATCTGATTCACAAAAAAAATTCAAACACAATGTAAAAAATTGGAAGTAATGATAGGGCATTTACCGGTGCACGGACCCATATTCGAAGTTATTGATTTAACCATTTACAGAGCATATCTTAATATAAGTGTATATTCATAGGTATTATGAAATTACAGTAAAACCCCTATTTTACGTTTTTCAAGGGACTGAAAAAAAAACTTAAATGGAGGGAAAATGTAAATCGGGGGAAATGAAAAAAACAACTTTTTTAAAAAATAATCTTTGTTAATTTTTTTGGTTGAAAAAACAATACATATTTTATTTTTATAAAAAAAAAATCATGTAGGTAATTGTAATAAACGAATAAATCAAATAAAAAACGTAAATACTGTGTGTAAATGATGATCGCAAATAACTTCAAACAGAAAGACGCGTCACAAATCGAGTTGAAAACCGAATAGGAAAATCGGAAAATCCAACTGGACAGATCAGATGTTATAACATTTTACAAATCGCTAAAATTGAAAGCTGTCGGCCAATCACGGCACGGCAGATAAAAATGTGACAACTGCGCCGGCGCATTGTCATGTGCGCGTCCAATCACGGCACAGATAACTAAAATTGAAAGTGGGCGGCCAATCACGGCGTTTCGCGCCGTACGGCAGACCAATCACGGCACGACAGATAAACATGTGTCTTCTGCGCCGACTCATTGTCAAGCGCGCGTAAATCACACATTTTGAATATTTTCGACGTAAATTGCGGGAAAAAACGTAAAAATCGGGTAATAAATGTACTAAAATACATCGGGACTGAAATAATAACACGTAATTGGCGGGAAAACGTTAAATCCGGGGACGTAAAATACGGGTTTCACTGTGTATACAAAATTGATGCCTCAACACAGGCTAGCCCTAGTGAGGCGGGCTATGTGAAACTTCAACTTATAAGTATGCATTTCTGTTCTTTACATATTACCTTCTGTTATTATATTATTTTCTATTTTCCTTTTTTATATATCTACTTTATAAGCCACTGTACACTTACATTATTATATTATACATGTATTTTAGCTATAAGTTAAACTTAATTACAATATATTATTATTATTATTATTATAAAAAGCGATCTTAAAAATCAAAAGAGTTATATATTTAGAAGTTGATGAGATTTATATTACATTTTTTTATAAAAAGTAATTCTATAATGTACTACTAAAAATTTGTGTGTTCAAATATAAATTGAATTTAGTCATATCAAAAATATCATAAATGCCAAAACTCACAATTGGCTGATAAAAAAACATAAGGCTGTAATAAAAACATGGCTTTTATAATATGTTCATACATTATAAGTTTCATATTTGTGTTTTTTTACTCAATACTGGAGAGTTATATACGTACGGTGAGATAAAGTTGTTCATTATCAGTGTTTGACTGTGTTGCTGACATTAGCGCTATTCTGAGAAAACCGTTTGACATTGATTTATCCATGTTTTAAAATCATAATTATTAATGTTCATTTACGGTTTTGCCTATTGCAGTGCTGCAATTGGTTTGTGTATTTAGAATATGTGTTGTAATGTGGATGAAGCAAAAAGTGTGTGTGTTGGAAATAATTTTTAAAACGAATATTGGAAAAATATTTATACTCAACCTCCTACCCCTACTCCAACTCCTACTCCAACTCCTACTCCAACTCCTACTCCAACTCCTACTCCGACTCCTACTCCGACTCCTACTCCGACTCCTACTCGGACTCCTACTCGAACTCCTACTCCAACTCCTACTCCAACTCCTACTCCAACTCCTACTCCAACTCCTACTCCAACTCCTACTTCAACTCCTACTCCAACTCCTACTCCAACTCCTACTCCAACTCCTACTCCAACTCCTACTCCAACTCCTACTCCAACTCCTACTACAACTCCTACTCCAACTCCTACTCCAACTCCTACTACAACTCCTACTCCAACTCCTACTCCAACTCCTACTCCAACTCCTACTCCAACTCCTACTCCAACTCCTACTCCAACTCCTACTCCAACTCCTACTCCAACTCCTACTCCAACTCCTACCCTACATCTACCAACTCCTACTCCAACTCCTACCCTACATCTACCCAACTCCTACCCTACATCTACCCAACTCCTACCCTACATCTACCCAACTCCTACCCTACATCTACCCAACTCCTACCCTACGACTACCACTATTAAGTATTTAAAGAAAATGAAAAGCAAAAAAACTTTCAATGTTAGCTTTATTTCGACAAATGGGGCCTAGGAATTTGATGCCAAATTTTTAATTGCCCAAATCTCGTTGCGTAGGTGGAGACGCTCAGTTTGATACCCATATCGGCTAAACCTACCCCTACCCCTACCCCTACCCCTACCCCTGCTCTTACCCCTATTCCTTCCCCGACCCCTACCCCACCCCTAGTGATTTTATTTTAATAAATGTGTTTTACGTAATATTTTCCCTTAAAAATATGAGCCACATCTTGCAAAATGGGGCTTTGGAGCTAACTGCTAAGTTCAAGGGAAAAGTTAAAAAACAGCGCTATATAATTTTTTTTAAATAACCGAGAAAAAATTGCCGTTTTCTATCAATAAATGCATTTTTAATGATTTTTTTCGTTCACCGAATTATTTTCTCCTTGTATATTTCAAATGAATATTGCAAGTATTAATAATGGCACCGTGTCAAATCGCCTACGCATTAATTACGATTTTTTTTCAAATCGCCTACGACATTAAAAAAAATCGTAATTTTATTTCAAGAAATTCATTTTTTTTAAATATTATTAAACCTTCAAAGCATTTTTTCATACTATTCCGTTTGTTTGCTGTTAAAACTTGGGTACCTAACCGGAAATTAAATTCGAATGCTTTATTAGATAACATTCTCGCGTAGGTACTTTTGTATTTGCATACAATCTATGGAACATTCTCTAAGAAAAATTATGCAATATGAGACCGGGCGGGAAAGAATAAAATGACGATTTTTCTCAACTTTTATAACTGTCAAAAGTTTGAACGATTACTGTGGAGTTTTTGTCATGGGTCGCTGTAAATTTTGCTACTGTTAAATCTCCAGACACCTGTTTTAGTAAGGATTATCCATTTATTTAACCTCTTCGATTCACAGAAATGGAAGATTACGTAATTTCGTGAGCGACTGAAAAAGCTTAAGAAAAATTTCCACCGAGAGATCTGCTTTTTGTTTTTGTACGTACTTTTTAAATATTCTCGTGGGCAATTATTTTTCTTTCACTGGCAACACGTAGGGTAAAAGATCGCTGGAAACTCGAATGAAGATCGAGCAGCGCCACCCGGCGGGTACGAAGATTGCGGTTGAAAATAGAACCGACTCGATTGGATTTGAATTTTTGCTTACTGATTTAAGGTTAGTTCTAGTTCTCGCCGATAGATGGAACCCGCAATCGTTCAATATCTTCGATACAAATTTTTCAGTAGTTTCCAGAGATTTTTGTTAGATCACATTTTTCCCCATGTTTCATATTTACCCCATCATTTTAAGTAGTTGTCCGGGCAAACTGACCCTTGCGGTTTTCTAAACTCTGCGGGCGGTTCGGTCTACTTTCGCGAGACAGGACCGTGGGGAAAATAGTGAATTTCGTGTCTCGCGAAAACG
Organism: Halesus radiatus; assembly: GCA_022606495.2. NCBI lineage: Eukaryota > Metazoa > Arthropoda > Insecta > Trichoptera > Limnephilidae > Halesus > Halesus radiatus. The sequence continues at coordinate 192,336 of JAHDVE020012119.1, forward strand.
AACCTCGAGGTGTTTTAAATGGATAGGGCGCATGGTCGTTTTCGGCGAACCAGCCAAGTCTGAAAATTTACCCCCATAGAACAATACATCAATATTTCAGTAATGATCGGATACGCCGGCATTCAACGGATACAAAATTTGCATATCCGATGGGTAATTTCGGCATACTAAGAGTTAAAATGCATCTCTTCCACATAGTTTTGCAGTGCCCTCCCTTTTTTATACATTTATTTGCCAGACTGATTAAATATGACAAAAAGGTAAAAACTTAAAAAAAATAATATATTTACTTTAGACCAGTAGGTACCGCTTTATATACGTCCAACACTATGTTTTTGACCTGCAATATTTGTTCGGTGCAGTCACTTGGCTTCCATACGGTCAGCATAACGGGCGTGACCTGGTGACGACCTCCAACAGTCTCCAGAACCAGCGCCCTGACTTTCAGCATGGAAACGACCCTCCTGGAGGAGCTGGTTTCTCCGTCTCCGTTCAGCAGCTCGCTGACTCGATTCTCGATTTGTTGCCTAATGTTTTCGTTGCGTTCGGACACGGCTGTTTCTAAGCTTTTACGCTGGCTGTGCGAAAGGTTATTCTAGAAAATTAATAACATAAATAAAAGACTTATAAAGTCACTTCTAGGACTCATTCTTGTGTTCAATGCTCAGCTGTGGAATGATCTACAGGCCTCTTTGTTTCCTCCCTCCTACAACATGGGTCTCTTCAAGACCCAGGTTCACTCCTTCCTATCCTCTAAAAGACCCTACACACAGCATCCCCAAAGATGACATTTTATTTTCATGTGGTGCAAACAGATCCTTCAAATTTTGTGCTATTTAGGACATACGGTATGAATTAACAAAAAAATTCTCACTCAGGGTTTTTAAGAAGATATTTACATTTTTTGTTATAAAGCCAAGTGGGCAGTATGAAATTGGCTAGCGGTATATAGGAATTGGGCCGCGGGTTGTGCATCACTGATTCAGACATGTGAAATTTTACAACTGAAACAGATAAAAATTACACAAGCTAGTGATTTATGACAAGTGAGCTAGTCATATGATGAACGATTTAGTGATTTTTTTTCTTCGAAATCAGGGGATGACAGTTATGATGCATCAAGTGTTTTGAGGAGGAAATATAAAACTGAAATCTTTAAATCAATCAATGATTATACATTTGATTCATTGTGTATATATTTTTGTAATATGTGTGTATGCATATTTAAAAAAAAAATAGTATTTTGAAAAGGTATTATACACTGACGAATATTGATAGTAGAGGTAGGTAGATACATTAAAAAAACATGTATTTCTGATACGAGTATGGCCATAAGGAGCAAAATTAGTCGGTCCCTTTATGGTCGTAATAACCAAGTTTGACTGTATTTCATTTTGCACATTTTGACACTGTACGTGTTTTAGTGAAACTTCATGAATCACATATGCCACATCCGGTTAGATAACCACTGATGGATCATATATGCGACAGCCGCATAGATTGGGTTAAAAAATATTATAATAAATGAAACCAACCAAAAAGTCTATGGGATCATTTGCGATATCCATCTGTTGGGCCAGATCTTCAGAGTCCTGAGACTCTGCAGGGCGCCTCTTGCCCTCGCTGCGCTCCTGGTGCATCTCGCGCAATACCTCTTCCTCAGCCTGCGCGTACATGCGCTCGGCTCTGGCCTGCAAGGCCGACTGCTGGCGGGAGGATTCCAGCGTCTCCATTCTGTCGGATCTGGTCACTAAAATATGGAGAAATACATTCTAATTAAGTTTGTTGTAGCCCACTGTAAGACGAGAGACAGCAACCCTCAGTATTAGTATAGTAACAAACCACTTTAAGATGACCTTGCAAACCTTCCGGCCGGCCACCTCATGCCCAGGAAACCCTCTCGGACTGGATGCGAAAGACTGCTTCTATCACGATACTCCCCTGAAGAGTCGTGGCGAACTCAGTGGCAGACCTCGGATGTGAAAAACAAGCGCCTTGCTGTGGGCCCTAGTATTAAACTGCCAGGGTTCTCTCTCCTTGGAAGACGTGGACCTCATTAAACCGCATCCAGTGTAGTCAGTCGCTGTGCACATATGATGCATAAATGGGGCCTAAAGGATTCCAAACTGTGCGAATATGGACATATTCAAACAGAATATATCTTATAAGAGAGTCCCCTTCGCCAGTTTCCCTATGGCACATCTGTGCTGAGCCAAGTGAAACCCGATGCCGTCGATTGACTGAATAATCTCAGTATTCCACTATGACCTCCGCTCTCCTCAACCACACGAAGAAGAAGAATTAAGTTTGTTTATAACAATAACTGTGCTTATAAAGCTTTTCTGTTTAGAGCCACTTACAGATTGGCATACTTATCTATATATTAATTGCAGTCTCTATCAGAACAAAATGTTGATTGAAATTCTTTCAGAAATGTTTAGTGACCACTTTTGAATAGCCAGAGAGGGGATCGATGTCGCTAGTTCTTCAGAGATGGAAGAATCTACAGATTTGATGGACTATCCGATTCTGTCAAGAGTTTTTTTTCAAGTATCTAGGATCTCCAGACCAGAGGTGACTAAATTTGCAAACCCTTAGTTAAAATAGGGGAATTTATCAAAAAAATTATTTCATTTGGGGGGCTCCAGATTGTATTAGTAGTTGAGTGGACAAATGTGTTAGGGTCACACCCAGGCGTCGTTGGTTCAATTCCTCTGCTAAGTCCTCTATCATTGCACAAGCAAGATTTTCCAATTATAATGATGGTAGTGGAAAATTTTCAAATATTGTCAGGTTATTCGTAACCCGGGAATGTTTATATCTCTCAAAAAAATACATAGTCTAAAATAGCAAAATATATGTATTGTTACCAGTGCTTCCATTAGGTAGTTTCTCGTAATGCTGCAGCGGATATAGCACGATGGGTTTGATCCTCAGGGTGGGTGTCGGTCCCGCCCCCTGCTCGAGGGTGTCCACAGCTATCCGGAGGGGTGTCCTGTCCGAGCACGGGCCTAGTCGGGAGGAGCGAGGGGCGCGCCGAACTCCGTTACCATGCAATCGGAGTCTTACAGCCGATATGTCCTGGAATATATATGAAAAAATGTATACATATAAGTCAATTCTATTTTTAAACTTGAAATAATACAGCCAACCAAGCGTAATGATAATATCCTTTATTATTAGAATCCTAGATTTTTCCCACTCCAGTGCATACACTTCACAATAATAGTGTAGGAATAAACAATAATATGTTTATTAATGATAAAGTTGTAGGCAATTATTAAATTTGTAAAAGCTATATTCGCCGAAAATTGGATTGGAAACTAGATTGTGCCACAATTTCGACTGGTTTTTTCAAGATGGTGGCGCACGCACAGGCACACTGAGGTCGAAAACTTGGATTTAACAAAGGGGGACCAGTTTATAAAATACATAAAAAAAATGAAACTACAAGAATAATTACCATGGCAACCCCATTTTTTGTGCCCAATGCACTGGCCTATAAGATGGTACCATTTACACAAACATCATTTTGTAAAAAAACAAGTGAGTAATTACGAAATTACACTCAGCTGGCTCATGGTGCGGCAAACGCAGAAAATGCTCCGGTTTTTAGCGATTTCTCAGCTGAAAATCCCGGTTTTCAAGGGGTTATGGTGACAACGTTACGATTACGCTTTGTTGACCGTGTTATATCAAAACCGTATAAATTTTTTAAAAAAAAAGTATAAAAAGAGAATTGACCGTATGGCATATTTGCTCCAAGTTCCAGAATGACAGGTAAGATCTTCTCAGTGTCCTCCTCGTGAAAGACTGCCATTATCTATCTCCTCCCCTTTCCCACTTCTTCTGCCTCCCCAAATGGGGATGCCATAGTACCACTGACTCTAGGCAGTTGAGACTCATAGGGGTAAAAAAAAAAAATTAAACACTAACCTCCAATGGCGTTTTGCCTTGTCCACAGTTGAGCAATTCCGAACCGCAGACAATAAGTTTGGTTCCTATTTGGAGCTTTTTTTCAAGATGTACGAGCAAAGGACATTGTCTATGGTTGCCAGAACCCCGTACCAACCATCTGTCACCTCTAGTTCAAACGCAGGAGGAATCTTCCCTGTTGTATTGGTTCTGAAAACAGTGGCCATTTTTGACTTATGATTGGTAACCAATTTTGTTATTTAGAACATGGGTCTCCAAACTACGGCCCGCGACCCAACACCAGAGAGATTAAAAAATATTTGCAACTGATTTCTGGAAACCATTGGAAAGTGGCAGGATGACAGCACTGGGTACAACAGTCAAGATGTAGCTTGAATTGAGATTATCGGTAAGAAGATTTAAATACTATTGTGAATTGTTTCACAACAATTGATCACAGCATGCTGCAATAGAATCCACTGATTTTATCCTTAGAACTCTAGTAAACTAAATAACTAACCATCACGCCATTTCCGCACGGGTAGGCAGAGAGGACGGACAGCCAAACAACTCGATCTTGGCATACACTTCTTGCTTCATTCACATTCATACATCGTCTCATACATTCTCTTCTATTATTCCGACTTCTGACATGGCCCGACTCAAGTATTTGATTCACATGATCGTGCCATGTCTTCCTCGGGGGTCCCAAAAAAAAATTATATTACTCACTTATCAGAAATTACCACAGGTAATTTAATAATTCGAGAAACGCATAGAATCATTTTTCTCCCAGGTGCGTCGTCCATTTCCAAAATCTTTCTCAAAATCGGTCTCTCGGCTTTATACAATTCCTTATCATATCTATACTTTAACTGCGTCAAAACAATCGAGACGCTCAAGATATTCTTAAATATCTCGCCGTAAAAACGCTCGTATGAAGCCAGCTTCCAAATAATCCACTTGATGCCATTTAGAATCCAACCATCGGGTATCAATTTTGAATCCACATCTTTGTGTTCGAAAAATAATGATGCCAGATCTTTTACAGTAAGATTTTTTGTGTTCACGCTTGTTTTTATGTCCAGTCTTTCATTTGAAAAAACGAAATTATCAAAATTCTCAGGTGATATGTTTAAAACGTCTTCAGAAACTGTTGAATTGACAATTTTCATATTAGAAAATGTAATTTTGTTAACTCCTCTGTTTAATTTAGAATTTAGTAAATCACCAAGATCAATATTTTCTTTTTTATTTAAATCGTTCACAGATTCATCGATCAAACAAAGTTTATTTTCAATTTCTAATATCTCTATTTTTTCCGTAAATTTTATCTTTTTTAAAATGTGGCTATTAATTTGGTCTTCGTTACTGATTTGAGATTTATAAGGCGCTTTAAATGTTTTCTTTGCTCTATTTTTCCACCGGGACGTTAGAATTGGACTTAGAGGAGCCTCATCTTCATGGATGTTTGACAAACAGTTTGCCTTTTCAATGAAAAATTTTCCTTTTCATCATTAATAAGTGCCAAAGCACTCTCTGCAATTTCTTGAGTCAGATTTTCAATTAAGAAATTAGAAGAATTATCTGATTTTAGATTGTCGTTGATGTTGAAACGGTCTGGACTAACTAGACGTTTCCTCTTATATGTTTTAGGTACAGAATAAGTAGTATAATCATCAATGGCATTTTTACTAGCATGTTCTTCTTTAGAAACCGTTGTTTTATCGGGAATTACCATTTCAACATCCGCAACCGCTTTGAAATCAGAAACATTTTTAATAATGTCATTGTTGGAGTTCAAAATATCTCTATCTTCCCGAATAGTTATTTTCTTTTTCTGTTCACTAAAAATTTCTGTGTTCAAATCTTCAGCAAAAAGCAATTTCGCTTTTGATAAAGCTTGTTTCTGGACCACAACTTCCTTTTGGTTTCCTGCTAAAAATTCCACAACTAAATTTTCAGTTTCTGAATCCACATCTTTGAAAATTTTTCTTCCAATGGTTAAGGCTTCCTTTGAAACATGTATTGGTTTTCGGTTACAAGTGCTGAAGCCAGGGAATTTAGGGTACGAAACAGTGGGTTCATCAAAATTTTCACTTTCAAGATCATCTTTGAAGACTCCATTTCTTACGACAGCTAAGGCCTCCTTGGAAACATGTGTAGGTGTTTGATTTCCAGTATTAAACATAGATAATTTAGGGTATGGGGGTGTGGGTTCATCAAAATCTTCAGTTTCTAAATCCACACCTTTGAAAACACTTCTTCCAAAGTCTAAGGCCTTCTTTTAAATATGTATAGGTTTTTGGTTACAAGTGGTAAACCCAGGAAATTTAGGGTACGAAACTGTGGGTTCATCTAAATTTCCATTTTCAAAATCATCTTTGAAGACTCCATTCCTTACGACAGCTAAGGCCTCCTTTGAAACATGTATAGGTTGTTGGTTACAAGTGGTAAACCCAGGATATGAGACTGTAGGTTCATCAAAATTTTCAGTTTCTAAATCCACACCTTTGAAAACACTTCTTCCAAAGTCTAAGGCCTTCTTTGAAACATGTATAGGTTTTTGGTTGCAAGTGGTGAACCCAGGAAATTTAGGGTACGAAACTATGGGTTCATCTAAATTTCCATTTTCAAAATCATCTTTGAAGACTCCATTCCTCACGACAGCTAAGGCCTCCTTTGAAACATGTATAGGTTTTTGGTTACAAGTGGTAAACCCAGGATATGAGACTGTGGGTTCTTCAAAATTTTCAGTTTCTAAATCCACACCTTTGAAAACACTTCTTCCAAAGTCTAAGGCCTCCTTTGATACATGTATAGGTTTTTGGTTACAAGTGGTAAAACCAGGGAATTTAGGGTATGGAACTGTGGGTTCATCAAAATTTCCATTTTCAAAATCATCTTTGAAGACTCCATTTCTTATGACAGCTAAGGCCTCCTTTGAAACATGTGTAGGTGTTTGGTTTCCAGTATTAAACACAGATAATTTAGGGTATGAAATTTTAGGTTCTTCTCTAGGTCCAGTTTCAATATTAACATTTTTGACGACACCTCTTACATTAACCTTGTCTAAAGTAGATATGTTTTTGTTTCTTGCAGTACTTACACTAGAAAATTCAGGGAATTGATGTGTTGATCTGTTTTCCAAAGTAATGGGTACAGTTGACTTGGCTAGATCATTGTCTTTTAAAAGGATCATGTGTATCTCTGTCAGCACTTACAGATACGTCTTTAAATCTGGAACGGACACTGTGCCTTGGGGCTTATTTTCAGAATTAGAAGGTTTTGAAAATTGACACGGTTCAACAAAATTCATATAATTTTCAAAGTTTTCTGCTACATCTTGATCACCTTCATCCAAGTCATCTATGAACATATTCTTGGCAAAATCTAAAGCCTTTTTAGTAATTTCCACCGGTTTGCTGCTTACATAAATAAAGCCCTTAAAATTGGACTTTTGCTTTTCATAAAAATTCATTAACAATTCATTGTCATATTTATTATTATTGTTAGGAGTTCCATCAACATGAAATCTAGTTTGATTTTGTTTAGCTAATTCGTTATCAGTTTCTTCCACACCTAGGTCATGGACTTTTGTTTTTGTTTGAGCTTTTTCTGATAATGCAATTGGTTTATTACTTGAAATGTTAAATGCGGTAGATTCAAGATTATTTCCAAGCTCTAATAATTCTTCTGGAATCATTTCATCAAATACATCTGTATCTGTAATCGTGGTCTCAGCATTTTTATCTGTTTTTGTAAACATGGCCAGAGCACCCTTCTCAATGTCTTCAACAACATTCTTAATGCGTTTATCTACGCTTTCAACTATGGTCATACCACCTTCATCTATGTCTTCAATCATGTCTTTGACAACTGCCTTCTCTGACACTGAGATGGTGTTATTTCGAACAGTTTGAAGTCCGACAGTGTTACTGGTAGAACTTGGATTCATGTCTTTTGGATTGTTATTTTTACTGAATGTGATTTTATTTTCAATTTCAAGGACATTAAACGGCCGTTGAGTTAAAACAACTGACTCTGTTTTACAGGTTGCTGTGCTAATGCCTTCATAAACACTTTCCTCATTATTGTCAAATTTGAGAAATTCATTTTCATATTTGTCAACTCCATCAAAAATGGACTTCCCTTTCTCTAAAGCTGCATCTGACAATTCAATACTTTTTTTGCTCGCATAGACAAAGCCGCCACAAGATTTTGATAAGTTTTCCAAAACTGACGTTGGAACAAAATCTTCTTGAATTAGATACAGACACTCTTCGCCGGGCAAATTATTATTTTCTGTATTGTTTTGCATTGCTTCATCTTTCGGAGCAAAAATGTTTGCATCCCCATCAACTTCTAGCAAATCCAGTTTTCTAGCAGAACTAAATAACTTTCTATTTACTGCCATTAGTTTAATATTGTTTGATATTTCAAGAGGGCCATCACAAGAATCTAAATTATAGTTTCTTCCATCTTTTGTATCATGTTTTTTAATAAAATCTTTTGCAAAATGTCCAATTTTGACTTTGCTCCTTTGCGAGACAATTACTGGGCTTGACGTATCAGAGTCATCATTCTCCCCTTCAGAAGTTATTGGAGCACAATTTGATGGATTATCTTTTTCAAAATCCTCGCTTGCTTCACTACCATTATTCACCGATTCAATGGTGCAGTTGAAGAATTCTTCTCAGTGTTCCAATTCAACAGAAATTTTAGCAATGTTATCAGCCGGAACGACGGTACTTATAGAATCACTGAGATTATCATCGCCACCATTATTGCTAGCTTTAGAAGCATTATTGATATCAGCAGGGTCATTTTCAACAGTATAAGTTTCATTAATAGTTCTTGCAATGTCAAGTTCAGTTTGATCTTCAAGCTGTGCACTAGAACTGTCTAAACATTGATTCAAAGCAATCACATTATCTTTAGTTAGTTGCTCGTTTTGGCTAAATTCGTCCTCTAGTAAAATATTATTTATTCCTTCAGTCTCTATGACAGAAAATCGGTTATCATCTTCGATAGCCTCAACAGCATTACTTGCCTCGAGTCCTTGTTCATCAATGCAATAATTGGTATCCAATGTTTGCATGTTATCAGGAATATTATCAATCCCTACGAGCACTTTCTTCGCATTAAACAAAGCTACATTTGAAACCACCAAAGGCTTTTCGCTAGTAGTTGTAGAATCAAGACCTTTTGAAGAACCAACTGGAAAAGAATTCTCGCAGTTTCTATTCAGCGCCTTCAACTCTTGGTCATAAATTAAATCTAAGTCTTTAACATTGAAGTCCTGTGTGTCCATGACGGAACAAGATCTAATTTGACTACCATCATAAGCTTTTTCAAAATGCAGAGACTCATTATCGTTCATTACACTTTTAAAATCGTTTATTTTCAAATTGTCGGTATTATCATCAGAATCAATATTTTCTAAGACTCTTTTTGCTTTGCGAGATGCCTCGTCAGATGTGTAAATCATTTCACAAGATACAGTTTGCGATGCTTTAAATGTATCATCAACATCATCACTTTTAAACATGTTATTTGAAAGGTCGTCTTTGAAACATGTATCAACGTATCTATGTTTTCTCCCGGGAGATTTCAAAACGGGGTTGGGCACTTTGAACAGAACTTCCTGACTAGGTAATTCGGTGACTTCTTTCAGAAATGCATTGTGATTTTGTTTTGGTATGCAAATATTTCTCAAATCATCATTCGAACTAACATTAAATTCAATTTGCGAATCGGACGTCTGCGATACCTCACAAAACGGCGAATTAAAATCGTTCAAAATTATAGAAGAAAGGACTGATTCAGTTTCATCAACATTTTTCAAGATTAGGGAGGTGTTATTTTCTCTGTGACTATTTATATATTTTTGATTTGTGTCATTGACATCTTTTGCACAATCTATTCCTTCATCTCTGCTCTGGTTCATGCGGTGATTTTGTTCAGAGATGCAGATATTATGAATATCATCTCTCAAATCTTTGTTTGAAATAACATTCAATTCATTTTGCGAATCAAACGGCTGTGTGGCTTCACAAAATGGAGAATTAAAATCACCTAAAACTGCAGAAGAAAGCAATATTTCTGTTTCTTCAAGATCTTTCGGGCTGTTATTTTTTGTATGAGTATTTATATTATATTTTGGATTCATATCAATATCATCTTTTGCACAATATATGTTTTCATTGTTAGGAGGTTCAATATTTCCTTGCGTCAAATCTTTAGAATTAACCAAACTCAAAATGGCAGCTTCTTTTTCAACCAGGGCTGCAAATTGCGTGTCACAGCCCCACCGCGATTCTGCTTTTACTTCATTGACAATATTAGTTTCTGATACGGAGCCATGCAGAACACTGCCATCATCATCTTCAAAAGTATCATCGTTAAAATCATTAAATGAAATGAATTCTTTTGCATTTGAATTAACTGTAACAGATGGTTTTACATTTTGAATTCCCAAGCTTGAAGATTCCATTCTTGTAACGCTATCCACTATTTTGTCTATGATTATTTTTAGATTAACGTTGTTGACAGAGGATTTTTTATTATCTTGAGAAGTAATTTTTGACGAGTTGAGAATTCTATTATCATTGTTCTTCTTGATTTCTTTATATTTATCAGATATTTCTTGAGATGAAAGAATGTTAGTATCCTCCTGATATACAAAGCAATATTTCTTGAATATACTGTTTGACGCATTGTTTTGTGACATTACAATAAGTTTCCGATGTTTGCAGCACTTGAAAGAAAAAAAAAAATTAATGTGATTATTATAAGTACAATAGAATCTCACTTATCTACCACCAGCAATTCGGTACTATCTGAGTTGATTTCAGAGTTTTTAAACAAGTTTTGAGTGGGAGAAAATAATATTCGACAAGAGTTTATTTTTTTAGCAGAAAAATATTTTGTTTTGCTACTTACTACACATAAAACATGACTGTTTATTTAAATTCATATTATTTAGCAAACATTATATTACCTAAAATAAAGCACAAACACACATTCCATTAAAAAATATTAAACCGAAGAAGGACTTACCTATCGTATAATAATAATATTATGACATTTGACAGGTTGAAACTTGAAAACTTTTTGTGGTTAAGAACATTCGATTTCCAATTGTTGCTATAATATATAACATTTGACACAGTGAAAAAATATTAATAATAATACGACGACCTTTTAAACTAGTTTTAATATTACAGAACACTAATTACTTTACAGACATTTACAGCTACAAAAACCAATTTTTGAATGAAATGTTCGCAAACCGCAAACAACAAAAAACGGAAAGGCGCCGCGGTACAGCGTTGCCATATCAAAAATAGAAATTCCCTAGCGACTATAAAGGCAGTAAAAAAAAAAACCTTGTGAATACTCGCGCACTCGCGTTGTGCGCTAATATTATATAATTCTTTGCAGTATTTGTTGTATAGAGCTGTAATAGTGACAATATTATATCACTAGCTACATCATATTATTTGTTCACCTGAAAACTTTCAAGAAATCCTTCTACTATCGGGAGTTAGTTCCAAAAGTAATAGGGTATAATCACAATTTTTTTTTTACCAAAAATTAAAGAAAAAAATTACAAACTGGAATATTCAAACGATTTTGTTTACGATAGGAATAGTCCTTCAACAACGTTTTGAATATTCACATTTCAAATTAGGCCCAAAACGCCTTCTTTCGCGCGGTTTTGACTTGTGACGTCACTGCGCATATCTTGACAGCTGTCTTCAGTCAGTCGTCAGTTGATCGTTTGTTTTTAGAAGAAAATGTCCGTAAATACCGTGTATAAATACTGTATAGTACCAAAGTGTATAAATACAACATCTTTGACACCAAACAAACTATTTATAAATGTTCCAAATGATGTTATTATGCGTAAAAAGTGGTGTCACGCGATGAAAAGGTGCATTAAAAAAAATGGTGTCCTTTCTGCTAAATCTCATCATTCTTGCTGTGAAGATCATTTCAATGTAAGTAGCTAAATTAATTTATGTGAAAAGTATATTCTAAAACAAAAATCTGTCAGGAATTGAGACTAATTATAGTATTTTTAACAACGTTAAGCCTTGTAGAAAATTACAAAGTCTTTTTAAAATTTTTACACAAAAATATATTTTTAAAGGAAAGCCTTATTCATCCTGATGGGTGTAGTGGATTTATATTGGGTACGAATTAGACTACATAGTTTTACAATATTATATTTCAACATATACATAATGTCATTTCAGGTTATATGTTAATAAATCTCTAACAATCGTTTTACAGTACAAAAGATAGTTAAATTTAAAAACAATATTTTGCACCTATACGTATGTTATTTTATATAAGTTATTATTTTAATGGTGTCATTTTCTTCCAAGTAAAATGTTTTTGGTAACTATGACTGTAATTCACAATAAATAAGTAATTTTGTTGTTTTGTTTTTACAGCTCCAAGAGGATTTAGAAAATTGTAAGGAAGTCCAAATGACAGGATGCAAAAAATGTGATCCCACATATTTTTGCCTGTCAAAAAAAAGTTTTACCATGCCTAAGGCAAACTGGACAAAAAAGATTGCGTGCCGAGTTAATAAAAGACGCAATGATAATGGGGGAGCCCATGAGGAACGGAACATCGGACCCAGAGCCCTCAACATCTACAGCAGCTAATCTTCTTTCGGAGCCCTCCACTTCAACAGCCATTCTCAACCTTCCAGAAGCTGCTGATAGCAATTGTAAAATGGTTGATAAGGCGGTACAAGCAGATATTCGCTGTCGTGTTACCTACAGAAGCAAATCTACTTCAACCGTGCCAACAATGACAAACACGGCTTGCTCACCATTGAAATTCTCACCCACAAAGCCTGTTTCTGCCAAAAGTGGCTACTGTGGGCCTACTCATAATAATATAGATATTATGTCCACTAGTTCCGAGGACAATGATTCAGACTATACTCCCTCTGCATTAGACTCGGACAGTAACATTTTTGATGGCTCCGAGATTGATACTGGACTTGTAAATCTGACCATGAGAAAATCTTTCATGCTTGTCATACAGAGAGAGCCTAGACTCTGTTTAGGAATCCCTAAGGAAATGTACCACATCATTTCTATTGTAGTTGCCAAGGCACCTACAGAAACAATTAATGTATTAATTGCGCTTAAAAAAATAAGGTTAGATGATTCATTCGCTATTCTTGCGCTTCACTTTGGTTTGTCGCCTTCCTCTGTAACATGAATTTTCTCCAGGACTATCAAAATATTAGCGACTTTATTTCAGGAACTCATAATTCGGCTAACCACACCCAAAATAAGAGCTCAGCTACCAATATCCTTCAGGGCTAGGTATGGGAATGTTCAGTCCATAATAGACTGTCTAGAAATACAAATAGAAAAGCCCTCAAATCCGATTCACCAATCCACGTGTTGGTCAGAGTATAAAGGATGCAATACACTGAAATATCTAATTTCATGTACACCAGATGGTCTGGTAAACTATGCTTCATGTGGCTATGGTGGTCGTGCGTCTGATGCAATAATTATAGAAGACTGTGGTTATTTGTCGCGCCTGAGACCTGGAATGTCTAATGGCGGACAGGGGTTTTAAAAATATTTCCCATATTTTGCAGCAGATGGACTGCGAACTGATTCACCCACCGAGTGTTTTTGCGAACGTTCATTCTAGCCACGAAGAAGTCAAGCAGTCCAAAAGAATTGCCGCATTGCGCATTCACATAGAGCGCGTCATAAGTAGAATTAGAGAATTCCAAATGCTCAGAATGCATGCGAGTACTGACCATAATCACATTCCCATAATTGATAACATTATTATTGTAGTATGTGGTCTTATTAACCTGCAAGGGTTACTCATTAAAATGTAATATTTAAACCAACTGTTGTTTTAATTTGTGTGAGACCGTCTCGTGTGAAGGCAGATGTTATGTGATTAGTACATCTGCACTGATGATGGATATTGTAATGTATTCCTTACCGTGGGTAATGAAAGTTACCCCAATATGTCTTACAATATTGGCTGAGGGAAAAATCAATGAAATGAGTTAACAACTTTATGTACACAGGATGTGAAGGAAAGACTGGTGGAAAATGATTTTTTTAAATTTTTATTTAACTAAAGAAACACAGGAAATACAAAATGGGATAAAAAAAGATTAATTTAAACACTAGAAGTAGCTATGTAAATTTAAATTTCTTATAAATAGCTTGGGACCAAAATGTTAAGCATTTGTCCATTAAATCTAAACAGTAATTTTGATCATATTCTACGTAACAGACAATAACCTCTTTCGTACTTTCAAAGTCAGGCTTTGCTACGCAATAGAAACCTTTGCATTTTTTTGCAAAATGCGTATGAGCCATGTACTTATCACAGGGTTTGTCCATGGCAACCGTGAAGTATCTTCTTAAAGCTGTATCGCTATTTGGACATTTCACTTCTACAATGTAATTTTCTCCTATTGCATCTGGAGAAGCTCCAAAAAAAGGATGCTGATTAGAGAGAATCAGGCCGCACTTCTCAAACTTTATCTGAAGTATTTCTTCCACTTCTTTCAACACTTCAGCCTCTAGAACTCTGCCACGCCTAAGAAACTTAGTTTCTACTAGTTTAGCACCTAGAATGCTCTCAACGAGTGAGCCTTCCATGGTTTGACAATGAGCAGCTTCATGGGCTATAGATGCGGTAATTCTAGCGTACTTCAAGTTGTGCCACAATGGACAGTTTGACCGCCCAACAGTCATCTGAGCTGCCCTTTGACAGGCAACGGTGTTCATATTTTGTTGGCAATATTTAAAAAAATCTTCTGATGTTGATCCCACATAATTGTACAGAAAATTACAAATCATATTATGTAAGGAAAGATTTTCGATCACTGTTGGGTCGACAAAATATTTTAACAGCTGAATATCTCGTACACCAAGCTTTTTTTTTTTTTTGATTTTACGGATTCTTTCGTAATCCTCTACCAAGCTGGGGCTTATTCAAATACCCCTCATGTTTTGTAGCTAACTAGTACTGCGGCACTTTGGCCTTATTACTATCACCATCTGATGGTTTTATTTAATTGACTGAGTTTATTATTATTACATTTCATGACTTTTTAGGGAAAAGATCGTAACTGGATAAAAAACCCTAAACAAAAAAAGGAGAAGCAAACATTTAGTTCTGAACTATTTACTCTTGTTGACTTTTAATTTTACTGAAGTTAAATATTTCAATATTTCATTATCTCATTATTTCATTTTTTCGTCCTGATTTTCTGCTGTCCTAGTCTGCGTCGCTGCCGGAGTCGGTATCCTCATAGAGCTCTAGGATGATGTGTTTCGGCATTTTGTGCTTGTAGTGGAACGGAAGATCGTCAGGTGAGTTGTAGGCGCCCAGTTCTTTTACAAGTGGATTTTCGGGATTTAAGGTGTTATAAAATCTAGTTGTCAGCTTGTGGGAGTATTCTTCTAGTGTGGAAATTTCCTGTTGTTCTTGTAGGTTCTTGAGGTTTGTGTACATAGGTGTGTTGTACGTGATCTTTATACATTTATTTTGAAGAGTTTGAATTTTCTTGTATGTAGATTTAGGTATATTGATTGCTCCACACTGGAATGGAATACGTGAGAACTGGACAGATTTGGCTCTGGTATAGGAGGAGCTTTTTCTTCTCAGCTAGCGGGCTTTTCCGGTTGAAGATGGGGCTGATTGCTCCTATCGCTTGCTGCATTTTGCTTCTGGCGTTTGCGATGTGTGCTTTCCAGTTTAGGCGGATGTCCATGGCGAGGCCTAGGTATTTTACTTCAGGCTTCCAATCTAGTTGTATTCCGCTCATGGTGATTTTCTCTTTGGGTGTTTTGTTTTTCAGCCTACGTGTGAAAGTTATGGCTTCGGTTTTGGCTTCGTTCAGTTTGAGGCACCATTTTTTGTAGTAGTCTCCGATCGTGTTGAGACCCTCTTGAAGGTATTTCACGGCCAACTTGGGCGCTAAAGATGAAGCGTATAGGCCCATGTCGTCGGCGTAGGTAGCTTTTTGGCACCGGGTGAGTGAGGGGACGTCATAGGTGTAGAGATTGAAGAGGTGGGGCCCAAGTAAGCTTCCTTGTGGCACGCCTTTCGGTACTTCTCGTGTTGTTGATATGGTCTCTCCCACTTTGACGGTGAAGGTACGGTTTTTCAGGTAGGCTTGAATTATTCGGATGATGTACGTAGGTGTTTTGGTGACGTACATCTTGTGGATCAGCCCATCCATCCATACTGTGTCGAATGCTTTTTCAAGGTCTAGTAGTGCCATGGTGGTGTATTGCTTGAGGTTGAAAGCTCTTGAAATGTGCTCCGTGACGCGTGTGAGTTGATGGACTGTCGAATGTTTCTTTCTGAAACCGAACTGTTCGTCTGGAAAAGTCTTGTTGTTGTTGTGGGGGAGATACCGGTTGAGGATGACTTGCTCGAGTACCTTGCTGAGCGTGGGCAGCAAGCTGATGGGGCGGTATTAAGTCAGATTCGATCAATCTTTTTTCGCTTTGTGGAATGGTAGTATGCAAGCGTTTTTCCAAGAGGCGGGAAAATGACCCAGTAGTAGGCAGGCGTTGAAGATCTTCGTTAGGTAGATAGTTGCTCTCTGTGGAAGATGTATGAGGAGCACGTTGATTTCTCTGCCCAGAGCGTTGACTGCTGCTTTTAAGCAGCTTTCTCGGGTGTTTTGGTGGATTCGGCGGAGTCTATTTTTTTCTGTGATCAGAAATTTGATGTGCGGTGTGAGCTACAAGGTGAAGGGTTGGATTTTCTTCATGGGGATGCAATTATCGTGGGCTGTTTGGATAATTTTCGTCAGCGAGTTGACCGCTTCGTCAATGTGTGCCGGCGTAGTGAGAGTCCCAGATGTTAGGTAGATTTGCTCATTGATCCCCTCCTTGAAGTTTTTCCAGTCGGCTTTTTGGAGATCGAGTTGAGTCCTGATTGTTCTCGTGATGTTACCGCCGATTGTGAAGCTCACCGGAAAATGGTCGGATGATAGTTTGTCTAATGTCATCAGCGGAGATATAGATGGTATGTTTTTTATCAGCGCAATATAGAGAGTGCTCGGGTATTAAGTTCTCGGGTTGTATAGAGTCGGCTTGTCCGGTGCGAGCACTACATAGTCGTGATTCTCAAGATGTTTAAAGAGAATATTTCTATTTTTATTGGCTCTGAAGTTATTCCAATGTCGATGTTTGGAGTTTAAATCGCCTCCTACGAGTACTCTTGTACCTAGCGCGAGATCGCCTCTCGTGATATTCGCTGAGTTCGACGGGCAGTATGCCAAGATGATTGTAGTCGGTAGGTGGTTTATCTCCACTCTGATGACAGTAGCTTCCATGTTTTCCATTACAGGTGTTGGTAATCTCGTTATCTAGAGTCCTTAGCGAGTTAGGATGGCTGTTTCGCCCGCTGCGCGTGACCTTCTAGACCGTCGTTCCTGTAGACGTCGTAGCCTGGCACTCTGAGTCTGGTTTTTTCGGAGAGGTGCGTTTCGCTGAGAAGAATGAAGCCGATCTTCAGACCGTTGGTCAGGTCTAGCAGTTCGTCGGTTTTGTTCTGGATACTGCGGGCGTTCCACATCAGTATTTTCAGCACGGATGCATAATTATCCATTGATGGTGTCATTAAGGAGTTCCATGAGGATGATTAGCTTCTCTGCTTTGGATTTGCAGGAAGCCAGTCTGCTGCGCACTCGGATGAGGCAATGAAGCAGAGCCATGATGTCGTCATCATCTGTGGAGCTGTTGGTGGTTGGTTCCGGTCTGGTGTACTCCAGTTCGGGTCGATGGCGTGGTTCAGCTGGTGGGGGAGTCGGGGTGGTGCCCGGCGAGCCAGGCGGAAAACCTTGGCAACGGAATGTCAAAGCACCGTGTGCGACTCTCCGGGAGTAAGGCAATACGACACGTCCGTAGTCAACAGACCGACTCGACTCGAGTGATGAGAGGGAGAAAATTTCGGTATATATTTACAACTTGGCCAAATTCGTATGGGAGCTGCAAACGGAAGTGGCGCCATCTCTACTTGATCAAATGACGCGGTACCCGTGTTGCAGGCCCGGAAAGCCAGGCGGAAAACCTTGGCAACGGAATGTCACAGCACCGTGTGCGACTCTCCGGGAACAAGGCAATTCGACACATACGTAGTCAGTAGACCGACTCGACTCGAGTGATGAGAGGGAGAAAATTTGGGTATATATTTACAACTTGGCCAAATTTGTATGGGAGCTGCAAACGGAAGTGGCGCCATCTCTACTTGATCAAATGACGCGGTACCCGTGTTGCAGACCCGGCAAGCCAGGCGGAAAACCTTGGCAACGGAATGTCACAGCACCGTGTGCGACTCT